>SNQJ01S0052578.1:0-11210 GCA_010110895.2 Picea sitchensis | reverse complement strand
TCACCATCTCAATTGGATTCACCTGCATCTGGATCAAAGCCATCTACTCCTACTACATAAAGGTATGGAGCGACAGAAGAAACAATCCAGTTTATGATGGTACATGCTGTGCTACTTCAATCTCTTGATGAGTGGGAGCAACACCGTCATACTTTCCTTCAAAGGGGGTTATACCATGCATACATGCAATACAAGCATGGGCGCTCAACATTGATAGCCCGTGTGTCCTCATCTTCATCTTCTCGTAATTTATCTTCGGATTTGGCACCAGTGGATTCCAAAAGCGATGACACCAGCAGAGAAGATACAGAGTCCAGTAAAACTAGTGAAAAATATTTTACTATTGTTCAACTGATGCTTATATATACAAGACTCATAGAATAGCAGTAGCATTTCATAAGAGGTTGCAAATCATACTATCCTCACCCGTGTGAGCAATACCCATGAGACTTTGTTAATATGAAAGATGCAAACACCGAAGATCAAGTGAGATGGTTTCTTAGGACTCTGCACAGATCTGGAATGACTGCAAGAGCAGATATTGTGATTGTGTTTCCATGGAATCCTATTCCTATGCAGATCTTGAGGGCGATTGACGAAGAGAACAGGAGCTTCATGAAGTCGTTTACCACTATAATCAGGGAGGCTTCTGTGCAACAAACAATGTTAAGAGGCATTGTGAATATGAGTCGTGTGGACAAGTTCGAGCAACTCTTATATTCTTCTAGGATTGTCGTTAATAAGGGTGGATGGAAATTTTATGGGAAAGCGTTTCAGTTAGTTTGTACATTTGATATGTACATCACCACAAATCAATGAATATTCAATCAGATGTCACAAACCCACAAATCATCCCTGTATTTGGTCACTCCGATCATGATTTGCCTATCGACACATATTTCAGAATATTTTGCAGGGATACAACTCTTTGTTGCTCAAGTGTGTAAACGTGGAGTGAGGATCAAGGATGATATACAAAATGCCCATTACTATTGGTTCATGAAGCAGTATGGTAAATCTTATGGTGGTTTCCCTAGACGATTTCAAAGTTCTCCTTGAAATGGAATTTCTAATTCAGGCCAAGATGATACATGTTCCTTTTATTGGGTTGCACTACTTGTTGAGTCCTATTGTAATTTGAAGAGCATGCTTCTCTCGGCTAGATGTATCTTGGTGACGCAACTTGACAGATGACGATTTAGAGATGTTGGCAAATTCCTTTTCTCTTCTATGGGAGCTTATATTGTATGGTTTAACCCAGGTTACAGATAAGTTCCTTGAAGGCCATTCAAATGCTCTTTTGAAAGTTACTGGAGTGAATTACGAACTCCTCTAGTGAAAAGACATTATTTTTTCAAGAGTAAAGAGTCAGTAATCTTTTGCAAGATGTACATCAATGCCAACCATTTTAAAGAACATTGCAGAGTTTCTGCAACATGTTACCTCTGGGAAGGATCATTACTACTTTGCATAGATTTGCAAGTCTACAGACATTGGCTGCATTTGTAAAGAAACCAGTTGGAAAATGCTCTATCAAAGATACTTCTCTGAATGCGAAGCTGTTTGCTTTGTCTCGAGGATGGGGTGGAAAAGAAGAAGGCCTTGGGTTGTTATCATGCTCTACTGAAACTGGCCCTGACCCTGACCCTGTTGCATATCAGCTAGGTTCTGCCCTTCATTTTGAATTTATTTGCTRATGAATCTGTTCAAAAGGGAGATTCTGAAGTGGAACTGTTAAGAGACCTAGGGTTGTAAGTTATTCATATACTTGAGTTGAGTATGTGCTCAGAAAATGATTTCCAGCTTTTGAAGCATTCAGTAAATGAATACAAGGTCCCTGTTGGCCTTAGATTTTCTTTACTAACAAGGTTACGCTTTGCAAGAGCCTTTTCACACCTAGACACCCGGTGGCAATACATTTGTATTTGTCTTTGTCTTTTACAGTGCTAGTGCAAGCAATTCCTGAAGATATTCGTATTTTGGTAATTCTAGCATTGAGGGCTCTATATCAGAATAGATCTTGTCAATCAACGGTTTTAAATATCATTACACCAGGAGCCTATTTTTGGGGCACAAAATTAGTTTTTTTTGCCAAAGATAGCAAATTTGATTCTATCATCATCAAAGTACATCTACGAGCCTTGGAAGGCTATCTGCACACATCAGAGGTTCTAAAAATGCTTTGTATCAGAAGCTGTTGTTGTATTGATACACGATCTAGAAAAAGTTTACAGAGACATGGTTGCAACCGAGAACACCCTCCATTGGTGGCTTCACAACCTGAGTTTTTATTATTACTGTAGACTTATCTGTGGCTTCTTTATGATCGTCCACACAATCCAGTGGATTTTTGGTTTACTGTAGTCCTTGATCCTGCTTCTATACCATATGTAAATGCTAGTGGTGGTGCAACTTGGTTTCCTCATTATGTTTATGAAAGGCTGAAATATGCAATTGGTGAAAATCCTCATGTCTCTCCTAATCATGGAAGATAGTCACGGTGGATGTGCTCATTGACCTCATACTGAGAATTGGGAGCACTGTAAACAGAGAGAGGAGCTTCGTATAACAAATCCCCGAGGTCTTTGTTCTCTTGCAGGTAATCGAGATTCATCAAGTTTTGATTTTTGGGTAAGTTTTTGTTTTCGGTGGTTTAGGCGAGCCTGTGTGTGCTCATTAACCACCGAAAAGGCTGAATGACTCCATGGCCAAATACTAAAGGCACAAGGTCTGCTAGGTTCTTGGAGATCTCACAGGGAGGTATCCATCCCAGTTGGAGCCAGATGTTAGCGATAAAAAACGCACTGGCATTTTTGAAAGAATGATGCCTAATATTGTAGGGAAAATTTGAATAGCTTCCCGAGCTCCAAATGCATATTTGAAAGCACCATTGGAAAGCTTAGGATTTGTAGATGTCAATCAACTATTTAAGCATGCAAAACAGACTCTCCATGACTAAGAAATTTAATTTTGAAAAAATCTGCGCTTTCACTAGCGCAGAAGGCAAAATTATAACTAGTTAGCTGGTGAAAGCTCTGCCTTTCACTAGCTAAGGAGCATATTTTCGGGTAAATTAGCTGGTGAAAGCCTGTCACGGCCAGAATAGCCGAATTTTTTCCCAGATCGAGATTCTTTGGGTTTGA
Organism: Picea sitchensis; assembly: GCA_010110895.2. Classification (NCBI taxonomy): domain Eukaryota; kingdom Viridiplantae; phylum Streptophyta; class Pinopsida; order Pinales; family Pinaceae; genus Picea; species Picea sitchensis. The sequence goes on along the minus strand of SNQJ01S0052578.1, from coordinate 8,067 downwards.
ATGGTTTGAAATCTTCTTCAATAAGCTGGTTATGAATTATCAAATCAAAATCTGAAGGCCATTCTTGGAGATGAAAGTCAAAAGGGATTTTTTTGACTAGATTTGGTCATTTTCAAAGGCAAATTGATAGGGATCAAATGACACATCACCCAATTCGAATTTAGCTTTGGAGGACCAAATCAAATAGCCTTGGGAGGCTAAAACTGCACTTCATCAACAATCTTCTATTTTTAGAAATCATTAAATAGGACCTTTCCTATTTTGTTTTGATTTTCCATTCTAGATCCATTTTTATAGGATCTNTTCAGTTTAGCTCAGCTATTAAGAACTGTCATCTTCTTATTTAGCTCATAAACTTGAACTAAAGGAATTCTTGCTGGCTTGTATGATCCTACACACTGCTGTACTTGATTATCTAGATCAATTTTCTCCATACCTTTTGATATTACTCTGTTTGTTCATTGATTCCTAAAAACACTTTTTCATTCAATTGCATTGTGAGTTGTCTTCTCATTAGCTACTCTCTATTATCCCATTGATCCACACTTTCATTGTTCATGATTTATAAAGTTACCAAGCATCCTTAGCCTACAACCCTAAGGAGTTTCTTGGAGTGATAACACTACCTACATGACCCAACTACCTTACTTAGATTATGTATTACACTTTATTAGTTATTAATAATAATATGATTTTTACACTACATTTATTTAATTTAATTATAATTATATCATTTGACTTTATTTCAAATGACACAAAAGGATAATCCCCTTTTATTTCATTTTCTATGTAGTTGTGCTACCTACATGACCCAACTACCTTACTTAGATTATGTATTATACTTTATTAGTTATTAATAATAATATGATTTTTACACTACATTTATTTTATTTAATTATATTGGAGTATTATATGCCAATAGTTCCTCTTAACACTACAATATACAATATAAATGAACCAACTACCTTATTTAGATTATATATTACACTTTATTAGTTATTAATAATAATATGATTTTTACACTACATTTATTTTATTTAATTATATTGGAGTATTATATGCCAATGTTCTCTCTTAACACTACCATATAAATCTTAATTGATATAAAAACATGAAATAAATATTATTATTTAATTTAATTATATTGAAGTATTATATGCCAATGATCCCTCTTAACACTACAATATAAATCTTGATTAATATAAAAAAACATGAAAGAAAAAATATTTTAAAGTGACTGCACTTTTCTATTTTCTATGGTTCAAAAACATGCAAGCACTTCATCAATCTGGTTCAAAATCATGCAAGCACTTTATCAAGCTATCCGTCTCATCACTGGTATTCCCAAATTCTCTGAATCCCCGAACTTCTTGAATTCCCAAACTCTCAAATTAGTGCAACCCTCTAACATCTTGAATTCTCAAACTCATTAAATTCTTGAACTCCCGAATTAGTACAATTATCAAATTCCTTGAATAAAAATCATGAGAAGTTAAAGCTTCTCTGAGTCTACTTTGTCTTAGAAATTATACCATTGAAAATAAGAATTCAAAATCTGCCTTTGTCATTATCATTAGTTTCCTTTCTTTCATTGGGGTTGGAAATTTTCCTAGAAAATAAGAATTCAAAATCTGCTTTTGTCATTATCATTAGTTTACTTTCTTTCATTGGAGTTGGATTTTTTTCAAATCCGAGTAAACAGTAAACGGTCCACATTCAATTCAAATAAACTCATCAAAATCACAATATATTCTTAATCAAAATCACAATATATTCTTAGAAAATAAACAATTCTATGTATAGTCTTTCTATTTTTGGAATGCTAATTTTTCTTCAAATAAACTCATCAAAATCACAATATATTCTTAATCAAAATCACAATATATTCTTAGAAAATAAACAATTCTATGTATAGTCTTTCTATTTTTGGAATGCTAATTTTTCTTTGTTGGCAAAGAAAGATAGAATATATAAAAGATTTTTTGTTTCATCCCAGGGAATTTTTTTTTTTTCTAGGAAGTAAACATTTTGTATCTTTGCCCAAATAAACAAATCTATGTATAGTCTTTCTATGTTTGGANAATCACAATATATTCTTAATCAAAATCACAATATATTCTTAGAAAATAAACAATTCTATGTATAGTCTTTCTATTTTTGGAATGCTAATTTTTCTTTGTTGGCAAAGAAAGATAGAATATATAAAAGATTTTTTGTTTCATCCGAGGGAAATTTTTTTTTTCTAGGAAGTAAACATTTTGTATCTTTGCCCAAATAAACAAATCTATGTATAGTCTTTCTATGTTTGGAATGCTAATTTTTCTTTGTTGGTAAAGAAAGAGAGAATATATAAAAAAAAATTCTTTGTTGGTAAAGAAAGAGAGAATATATAAAAAAAATCTTGTTTCATCCTAAGGAAAAAATGTTTTTTCTAGGAAGTAGACACTTTGTATCTTTGCTCACTTTTCATCGAAGGGAAAAAAAATTTGTTAATGATATTTTAATTGAAAAAATTATAGAGAAAATTAAAAAGGAATACGTCTATTACATTCCTTTTCTTTTTCTTCCTTTTTTTTTTCTTTTCATTGGCAACAATACCATAATTTTAATTTTAAACTGTAGTTTTAAAAATATTGCAATTTTAAGCCAAAAAAAGTCCTATTGATAGGACTTCTTTTTGATTCAAGAGTTGATTTTAATTTTATTGTTACAAGGTATCGATTGTCTAAGGTTATGATTTCAAAAAGTTGTAATTTCAACAACACAATAGTGGGTTACTACTGGGAGCACCACTTTTTGATTCAGGGTTTGATTAAAAAGATTTTGATTACAATGGTACCAGTTATTAATTCCATCGCGTTGAACTAACCACTACACCTCTAGGAATCGATCTCATGGACTAACCTCCACCTTGGGAACATGAGATTAGTTGCTCACTCAAGGTGATGTTGAATTTTACTAACACCTATGGGTTTTGGTGTAATGGAAAACCTTTACATGGTATCAGAGCTTTGACCTAAGCTCTATTCCCCTGAGTTACATCGGGGGGCAGGGGTGTTGGACTAACCGCCACACCTCTGGGAATTGATCTTGTGGACTAATCGTCACCCTAGGAACATGTGACCGGTTGTCCACTCAAGGTGATGGTGCCAGTTTGAAAGTTTACTAACACTTATGGGTATTGGTGTAATGAAAAACCTTTACACAGTTTTTAAAGAAGTTGTATTTTCAACCTAAAAAAAAGATAGTGGTGTTGTTAATATCACTTTTATATTTGAGAGTTGATTTTAAGGTTTTTACTGGGGTAAAAACAACTATTAAATATGACCTCTAAAAAAACAAAAACTTTGTAGCTCCTCAAATAAGTAATTATGTTTATAATCTTTGTATTTATAAAATGATAATTTTTTTTATTAGTAAAGAAATAAAAAATATGTAAAAAAACAAAATAAAATTGTTTCATCCCCTTGTTATTTCAATAAGAAAAAAACTTCTTCCAAGAATTTTGTGTTTACCCATTTTCTTTACAGGATAATAAATAATTTGTCAATGAAATTTTAAAAATTACATAGAAAATTCAAAACAACTATTCGTTGATTTTTTCTTATTCACTATCCATATGTGTGAGATTTAAAAATAATAATAATAATAATAATAATTTACTTATATTTAATTCATTAGTGTGTATTTTTTTATTTTATTTTTCCAATAAAATATGAAAATTTTTATTGGCTATGCACTGCAAAATTTACAACATTTAAAGAATTTAATATCATATTAAAAATTTAAAAATAAAAAAAATACAAAGAAATTAAAGAATTTAATACCATATTAAATGTTTTAAAATAAAAAAAATACAAAACCATTATTAAAATGAGCTTATGTAAAATATATATTTTTATTACAATGAATTTAAATAATAAATGTTTTAAAATAAAAAAAATACAAAACCATTATTAAAATGAGCTTATGTAAAATATATATTTTTATTACAATGAATTTAAATAATATAGTAGAGATAATCCCTTTTTATTTCATTTTCAAGATAATTATGCTACCCACATAATCTAACTAACTTATTTAATTGGCTTATATTTAACATCTTATTAATCTCCTATAATAATATGAATTTTCCATTACATTTATTTAATTCAATTATGTTGGGCATTATACTCCAACATAATAAGGCCTTCATTTTTTATTTCCTTTTTTCTTCCATTATTACATTTGTTTTTTTTTATTCTACTACTATATTAACTATCATTTTCTCTTTTTCTTCTTATATTTTAAATTCAGTTACCTCCTTGACATTATTTTTAGATAAAGTAAATTTTTTAGTTTGTAGAATAAATATAGGTAGGTCTCTTGTTGGCACAAGGGCATATCCAGAGTTCAATTTTTCAACAACGCACCAACAAAACCTTAACTACCGGTTTTTTCGGCAACACCTGCGAAGCAGATGAAGTCTCACCCGAGGTAGAGGCAGGGGGGGTTGCAGGACTCAAGTGTCTACAACCAAGCTAGGACACATATCTGTGATTACAATACTTAATAGAGAACTTAAGCAACAACATCAGATCCATTAATCATACATTATAACAACAACACTAAGCAGATAAACATAAACAACATCGCACAAAGCACATCAAGACACATGATATATGTGGTTCACCCCAGTGTGGGGCTACATCAACCAACTCCTTCTTCTTCTTTATTAGTCTTCAATCTTCTTACATTCATATGCTCCTATGAACAAAGCCACAGAGCCAAGCTTTGCACTGGACAAGTGATCTGCGCACAACACACTAGATCCACCTTCCCCTAAATCAGGTCAAGGCACAGAGCCAACTCCTTACTATCACAAAGCCTTACACAGTCTGTTGCACTGAGAAACTTACAATCTCTTGCATTAAGACAACATTAACCTATTACGCACATAGCCAATAGCTCATAGTCATACTTCTTACATCGCTTAACTACTTATTTATACATTTACAAAAAGGCCTAAACATGGGTAAACCCATGGGCCGACATCCCATAACCTGTTACATAAACCCTAAAACCCTTTGCTGGGTCCACAAGCCCGCAAAACAAGCGAGATCCCACGATCCCCACTCTGCCTGGGCGCTCCATCTTCGACCAGCCTGTTGAAGTCCCAAAAGTAGTCAAACATGACAAATGTTTCCTTAAAACTTGGTCAAGGGCCAATAGGCCCCCAACACTCACCTGTGACTCGTCCTGAGTCACTCAGATCTGGGCAACACAACTTCAAAGGCCTCGATCTTGGCTCGAGCTTCCTCGACTTGCTGCTTCGCCAGAGCCTCCTGCTTGGTGAAATCCTGAATGAATTTCTCTGTAATAGGCCCTTCCAGGCGTTGTTCCACTGTCGTAACCATTTGATCCAGCTGCAAGCCTTGTCCTTCAATCCCTTCAAAAATCATGCAGGCTTCGTCTTGCACCGACTGTAGTTGTTGTGTAGCCTCCACGACTCTTCTTTGGATGGCAGTAATTTGCTGGTGAAATGTGCATTGTTCCCGTGATCTTTTCATCCTCTCGACTGCAGTAAGAAACTTCATCTATGCTTGCACGGTGGATGCCTGCTTCTGCGCCTCCTAGAGTTGTGCTTCCAGTTTCTTGAGCTCCAAATCTTCTGCAAGGTGCTCATAGGTCTGCGCACTTCGATCACTCAGTTGCATACACTTTGAGGCAAGTGCCCTGATTCTTTCTATTACGTTCTTGGCAGCTTCCTCTCTTTGGTCACACACTTCTTGCGGAGTGCTAGGCACTTCTTGGAGATCCAACTCAACTACCTATGCTTGAAGTTGTTGAATGGCTTCGGAGAGCTTCCCTACTTGCATCTCGGTTGACTCTGGTTCCTCCTATGCCAATCCTGACACAGAGTGAAGTGCTTTAGTCACCGCTTCTTTGACCGCAGTCTGCTTTGTGAGTAGCTGGTCTTTTTCTTCCTATATCTTCGCATTGTTCTTCTCGAACTTTGCCTAAATTTCATTTTTCTCCTTCTGCGCAACTCAAAGTTTCTCTAAGACCTCCTCCTTTTCTTGCTTCAAGGCCTATATATCTTGTTTCTTCTCTTCTTGTACTCGTTGAAGTCGAGCCTCTGTTGCATCTTCTAATCTTTGTAACTGGGCGGGCTCGTCCCCCAATTCTGCAATTTCCGATGAAGAAGGCGCAGTAGGTATTACGCGACTTGAATGGATGGCTTGTTGTGTCTCCTTTAGCTCCTTCTCTATTCTTTCATACAACGTCTCCTGCTTTTCTCCATGTCTCTGCAAGATATCCTCTGAAGCATCCTCCACGGATGCAATGATGAGATCGACATCATCCACTGTGAGCACATTCTTCGACTGACTCTTATTGGCGCGGGTCTTCTTTCTTGCTGAGGGTTTCTGCGGAGAAACCTTCCTTTTCTTCGATGTTTCAGCCTCTGTAGGGGGATCCTTCGGTGGTGTAACTTCATCTTTGCCTTATTTCCTCCTTCTTCCCCTTCTTCTTCTGGATTCACTTTGTCTCCTCCTCCTCCTGCGGGTGAGTTAGGCCTACTTTCCTCTGAGGCGTTTTCCTCCTCATCAATTTCTATGTTCTGCCAACATCCTTGTTGGTGTTTTTGTTTTGAGGTACCACATTCAATAACACAAATAGCACAGTGACAACTAGTTAAACATTGCAACCCACATTTGAGGTGGAACTTACATAACTATCCCCAACATGTTTTTTACTCCACATTATATAAATTTCAAGGAAAATAAAACCTTTCTTATCTTGGCTTCCAAATCCCACATCTCCACTCTTAATATAAACAAAACTAAAATAAAATTATATAGCTAGCTTTAAACCAAGTACATTTGATTCATCCATTCATTAATTATAATAACAACTATAAACCATTATATCTTCATAGAAAGATCGGGATTAATATGGATATCATCCCATATAAGAAGGATGGAGACAATTAGGAAGTAGACAAGAAGGATGGTGCAAGAAAGAAGGGGGGAGAAGAAGGAAGGTGGTGGTGGAGATAAGAAGTATGATGGTGGAGAGAACAAAGAAGGTGAAGAAAACAAAAATGTACTAAGAGATCATGATAAGAAGGATGGTCATGAATCCAAAGGTGATGGTCAACACATGAAGGGTGAAGACAAGAAAATGAAGTCCCTATTTTTAAATATGTTATTGAGTATGTCTTATCAGCCCACCAAAATCAAATAAGATGATAGAGAATAATTTTTTAGCATTAATCTAAGCTAGGTGGCATATGACAACAATATAAACTTAGTTACAACAATAAATTTTTAGGGAGAATGTATATTTTTGTAAATAAATAAATAAATATATATTTGCAACCTCTTGTTATATATTATTCTCTTCATAGTTACCTTATGATTCTTCCCAACAATTTCTATCGTTCCCTTCATTAATATTATGATTCCTTACATCAATGATTGCGCTCTTGTCAATGATCAATTGTACCTCCTTCCAAAAATAACATCCGAAAAATAACATTGGAGTTTTCTACAGATATGACAATAGTTTCAATTGTTTCATAGCACAGTTTTTATTTATCAAATACAATGAGTTGATAAATTGTGAAGCAAAGAGAAATGCAGAGAGAAAAGAATAGAACAGTATATTGGAATGTATGAAGAAGAGAAGAGATTACAATGCAATGGGAAATAGCTAGGCTAAATAGGTACAAGCAAGACAAAAATAGAAAGTATAGCTGTCCAGTACAACTGGCAATGTACAGTCAGACTGTTGAGGTTACATTATATTTAACACTCCCTCTTAAACTCAACAGTTACAAACATCAGCATTGACTATGCCTAAGTGCTGTCTCTGAAAATCAAAAACCGATTTTCCTAGTGGATTTGTAAAGATATCAACAAGTTGATCTCGAGAACCACATAATTGTAGTGCAATATCACCATTATTGACTAGCTCGCGTATGAAATGAAAACGAGTGTCAATGTGTTTACTTTTCTTGTGAAACACATGATTTTTGGATAAAGCAATTGCTGATGTATTATCACAGAAAATAGGAGTTGGATC
>SNQJ01S0052577.1:76998-88458 GCA_010110895.2 Picea sitchensis | reverse complement strand
GGTATCTCAATAAGTTTCCACCAAAACCCCCTAAAACAAAACACCCAGAATGTACTGCGCAATCTCACCCGAGATAGTTCTATGGGTGACTGCAATGCTCAGGTGCTTGCAGTCTAGGACTGAGTGGGGATTATGGGATTATAGTTGATCTTCTTCAGGCCTTGATATGATTATTTTCTCTATTATTCCTAAGATTCATTCATGTGTTAAGCTTATGCATACATTCTAATAGATCTAACACAACTATTCATTCATCCTTTCATAATATAACTACTGATAGAAGATAATATGCAATACATGAGCCACATAACACATGTTTTACCATGGTTCAACCCCTCCTAGACTACGTCTACACAAATTTGTCTTCTTAGTCTCTTTTATTTATTTTTCTGCAATATATGACACTGCATGCACTACAATTATGATCATGCAATCCTAAAAAGGGATCCACAACCTTTGTGAGGTGGAATAGATCACATCTGGCTCCTAAGGTTGTTATCTAACCCTCAATATCTATCTACCTTACTCTTCTACAACTCAACAACTTACAAAAATGTATCAGAACTATTTTGGTATCCTTACAATAGCTAAAAGACTGGAACAACCTTCGAACCAAAATTGACAACCATACCCCACCATGCATTAAACCTCCTAGGTTCTTATTTATACTACTTTACAAGATTATTAACTGTTACAATCTCTTATCAAAACCATAACCCTAACATGGTTATGTTTTTCTACTTGTGTGCCTTGCATGATTTCCTCCTTTGCATGTGGCTTTCCCTCACACATGTTGCTTTTCGTGCCAGTTGTTCTTCTCCAAAATTGGGTTTTACCTTCCAAAAATAGGTATTGCATCAAAATAGGCTTGTGCCCAATAGGCCCTCAACACTGACATGTGGCAGTAAACGCTCCATGAACAACCTCTGCAAAGCTGTGGAACTTGTCCTTCAATTCCTTTCCTCTTTCTCTTATCTACGCAACTTTTCCTGTGAGTGCCTCCATTGTTTGCACCGTGATCTCTTCCTGGATCAGTGTTGTGCACTTTGTTTGTTCTTGTGTCATGATTTACTATTCCTCCTCCAACTGTGTGATCATATGTGCTGCTTGATCTTAAAGGGGTTCCACTTTCACTTGTCTTTCCTGCTTCTACATATGCATTGCTTTCAACTCTGATTGCAAGTTATTCATATCTTGAGTACCCTTTCGGTGCTCTGTGATGCTCATTGTGTTCTCCCTCTGTTTGAGGTATTGTTTGGGGATGCTGAGTCTTTATTCTTCCTAGTCGCACTGTTGGACCTGCTCATCCTCTTCCAACCCTATTTAAAGCTATGTGGCTTCATTGAACAATTCTTCGGCTACACTTACTTGCTTCTCCATCTCCACCATTTGGAGTGCAACTTCGTATTTCCTTTGTTCTCTAACCTACAAAGGATTCATGGGGTTAAGCCTCTCCTTTATCTCGTCGATATCCTATCTATACTGATCGATCATTTGTGTGATGTGGTTGATACTCTCCTCTGCACTTCCCTCTGTTGCTTACGCACTGTTGGGGATGCAATTGTACGTCGTTTTTAGTCCCTTCTCCAACATGTATATGCGTTCTTTCTTTTCCTCCTTCTGTACAGTCAACTAGTCACAAGTTATATAGAGCATATCTGTGACCCCTTTTCCTACGTCTAAATTCTTGACATCTGCGTGGGCCATCGAATACACTTGTTGCATGACATTGTCCAGTAGCCCACATAAGGCCTTTGTCAGTTTGTGTTCCATGACCATCTCGACCTGTTCCACCTCTTCCATGGGTTTCTGCGTTGTCTCCTGAACGAATGTGATCATTTGACACGTTATCATGAATTTTTCCCTTCCCTCAATGACACACTGTACAATCTCTTTGCCTTCTTTCTACGTATGTGGCCTCTGTGTCTTCTGTTGTTGCTTCACGGTGGCCTATGATTGTTCCCAACTTTGTAGTTGCGGTATGTTTTGATGAACCTCTAGGAGCTTGGCCATAATTTTTTCCCTCTGTACCTACTCCACTCTCACCACTTCTTCACTTCTATCTTGGACCTTGCCCACGACAAGTTTTGCATCATCCCATGTTAGGGTGATGTTTGGGTCCTCTCTCTCACACTTTCTCTTCTTACATGCATCTTTTCCTTGAGCAGGCTTCCTTGCTATCTGTGAGGGTTGTTCCCTACTTGTTGTTCCTTGACCTCTTTCTTCTACAGCATGTGTCGTCTCCATTTTCTCAACCTCTCATTGGCTTCTTTTCCTTGAGGCTATGGGTGTTCTTCTTGGTTGTTTTAGTACTGTGCTTCTCCCACTTAGTCAGGTTCGCATCATGGATTTCCTGGTATCATTAGCCAAGATTCATGTTCATGTTGAAAAGAATGATTTCATCATATATTTGGGCTTGGAGAACTACACCATGCCTGTCCTCGTGGTTGATCTTTCTATTTTTGACTACCACTATGCAGGCCAGTCTTTGATGATCCAGTCCACTTCCTCCCTCTTGACATAATACTGCATATTCAACCATGCCTTTTTGTTATCCCTTATGGCTTGGATCCATACATGATGTCGAGTCACTTAAATTTGGCCATCACCTCTCTCTCCTATGCTACCTCCATAGGTATCCACCACACATTAGATGTGTTCTATTGGATTTATTATAGCAACATGGAAAACACAATGTTATTTTCCTGCTGTGTCTTGTTGTCCTTTGCTTGCCAGAGGGACTCATACCTTCTCTCATAACACTTTCCCATCCTATCCAAGAAGGCCGGGAACTTGGGATCTTTCCACCCTGCCAAGGCTATCGATATTATCAACTAGGAATAATGGAACTTAGTTACATTGTTCTGCATGTCGTGATATTCTATTAGAAATTGTTTCAGTAGGTATGGCACCCAACTGAACATAAATCCCTTAGCTCACTGCGTTGCCTCTGCAATGACGCCTACTAGTGCTTCCTCTCTGTGAAATTTCCTCAATAAATTACATGGCATTAGTTTGCTGGTGAACCTTTTCACATTTTCATTAATATCTCCGATGACAATGCCTATGTTTCCCCAAGTGGTGTCGAACTGTGATTTAACATGTTTTGTCAGTTCTTTATTGTGTTCTTTTTTCTCTAAGTATTCTTCGGACTAAACTGCAACTGTGGGAAGTCCTGTGATTTTGGAAATCAATTCCACATTGATCTGCACTAGTATATCCATCCATAATGTTATCACTCCAAGAAAATCCTTGGGGTTGTAGGCCAAAGATGCTTGGTAACTTGAGAATATGGTAAATAGGTTTTCTTGGAACAATGGGATAACTCAAAAGATAATGAAAGTGACCACTTATCATGCATTTGAATGAGACAATGCTTTTAGAAATCAATAATTAGACAACAAAGTTGAAAAGGGGATGAAGAAAACTAGTCTAGATAACCAAATACAACAATGTGCAGGGTCATACAAGACAACAAGAAGTTCTTTAATTCAAGTTCATGAGCTTAATAAGAAGATGACAGTTCTTAGAAGCTGAGCTAAACTTAAATAAAGTGCAGAGAAGTGAAATATATGAAAGAATATGACATTGAAAACAAAAGAGGACTGTGATTCTATTATCAAAATAATAAGTCTTAGTACAATAGCCAAAAAAATGTCTCCCAGATTGAACCCACTAGTTCCTCTCATATATTCAGCTTTATAGTTTTACAATAAAATATTCAGATCCTATAAATATGGATCAGATTTGCAAAAGATAGAGAGTCAAAACAATTTTACAAAAAGAGAGGAAGTGATCCTCAAAATGAGGTCAACTCCTCATTTCATGGTCTTCAGATCATGTATAACCTCTCTGCTGTGAAGATAAGCCTTCCAAGGTTGTTTGATATCCTTTGATGAAGATAAATTTGAATTTTCCAAGTTTAAAAAAAACCCTGATTTATTTGCCCCCAAAATAGGTGCCAAATCAACTTGAAATCCTCCTCTAACTCCTTTGCATCAAAAGTGGATCTTATATTTGACAATATAATTCAATATGTATCTTTGGAAAACATTTTCAAGAGATTTGGTTGAGAAAAACTTTGATATGGGAAAAATTACACCTTCGTTGGCCAGTCTCAGGTTTCACCAGCTATTTTACCTTAAGATTTGCTAATTAGCTAGTGAAAGATCTTCTTTTCATCAGCTGACTGGTTCCAATTTTTCCTTCTGTGCTGGTGAAAGCTCTATTTTTGTCAAAACAAAAACTTCAAAATGGGTATACTCTGCCTCCATGGCTGCCATCTAATCTTTAAAGAACTTGAACCAAATTCTTTTATTGTCTATTGATGCTAGTGTTTTGAACTAACACCATCTCAGATTTTTTGTAAAATCACCATCATATGACTCAGAGGATGGAATGGAAATTCTCCTTATAATTAAGAGCTTATGTAATAATAACCTTGTCAAAGAATCTCATTCTATGGCATCGAGGCTCTTCCTCAAACTGTTTCAGCAAAGTTTTTTGGATAGGATTTCATATCTTTCCTTATTACTCTTTCCAGAACTTTGTGTTGCTTAAATTTCTTTCTTAATTTCTTTCCTATCCATTAATTGTTAATCCACAAAACAATAGAGAAGAAGGGAACATGTATTTGAATTTCTGAGACAAAAAGAGATCAAATTAAATGTGATATAGAGATGTCGATGGGATCATTTGTTGTTGTTGCATCAACCTTCCAAAAGAAATTATAGAATTTAGAGTGTACAGGTGGTGATGAAATCTTAGGAGCTGGAATAACTGATATTGTAGAACTCTTCGATACTTGATGTGATTACCCATGCTTTGGATGAAGGCAATCTATTATGAAAACCATGTAGCACACAAGCATTATCACATTCACACTAAGCCATCGTGGTCCTCTATTTTTTACAATAAATCTGTACGCACCTCTTTCACTGTCAATTGTTGAGCGCATGGGTATGAATTTGTAGCTTGAGAGCAACCTGAACATGCAAGATTTTTTTGTCTTCTGATGCATGGTTCCTCAAAATCTTAATACGCTGCCCAGAAAAATAGAGACAGAAATGATGGTGCTTCTAAACCATTGATTCGGCTCATGAATTAATGCAATCTATAATAGAAAAAAATCCGACCCTGTCTTAATATTTACACTATATAATAAATTTGACACCTAGAACTTGATGTGTAATGACATGCATCAAGATCGGTTCCTTATATCTTAGCGTGACACCTCTATATTTGCAAACTAAAAACCGGGCTGAGCATCTCTTTAGAGCACCTGGTCAACAAACTCTAATCTTGGCACCTGTAATCACTCATCAATCGATTTTCTGGCATTTCGTTTTGTGTTTGAGGATTTTATACACATAGATGCTTCTTCAATATATTTGATGAGTTGTGAAAAGGAAAATCGAGCTGAGGTTTGGTTCATGAATTAACTCATGGATTGTGGCTTGTAGACTATGCGCTAGGATTTTTGTTGAATGCACTTGACATGCAGACCCATAATTGGCATATGTGAACATGTGGCTTGGTCCATGGGTCCATAAAGTTTTGGCTCAAAGCCATCAAACCTGTAACATCCCTCTCTGACGCACTGAGAAAACTTATTCTTTGAGGACACTTGCTCGCAAGTGATCTGAACTTTTATGATGTTAAACTATTTATCCTTGATTATGATGCGTTATGATAGATGACATGATGTTTTTACTACTTTGATGTAGATAGGTGTTGTTGATTCAGTTTCATTGATTGTGCAGAGTTTCAGATCTTGAGGATGCAGAGGCATCGGTGGAACCCCCTTGGACTCCGGATTGAGTCAGGGAGTATGCTATTTGGGTTGATTTATTTACTGTGATATTTCTTTGATCTGATGATACGATGTTGACCTGTTTTGACACGATTGTTGATGATGCAGGCTGATGATAGCTTGCTGACCAGACTCACATATGGAGTAAAGGGGCCACACACGATTACCAGAGAGGTTGAGGGAGAGGGGTGGACAACAGCCCCGCCACCGCCTACTAGCACTCCCACCGTGGCTCGAACTGTAGGTTAACGATTACCTAGTTCAAGAGGATCCATGATGCTATGAGGGCAGACTGTGATAGTCGCTCACGATGATTCTAAGGGGCACACAATAAGGCGGGGGCCTTATTCCTTAAAGCCCTTAGTCTCCCACAAGTTCACTTGGCGGAGTGTTGACTCTTGGGGTTATAGATGTCTACCAATCAGTCCAGTTGGTGAGTGGCACCCTTGGAGCACGTGGTGCATCCTGAAGGGCACGTCGCACAAAAGAAACACAAGAAGTGAGTGACACCCTTGGAGCATGTGGTGCATCCTGAAGGGCACATCGCGCAAAGGAAACGAACGAGGCGAGTGGCACCCTTGGAGCACTTGGTGTGTCCTGAAGGGCACGTCGCATTGATGTGGATGAAGGAAACAAACCTAAACAACCCTAATAATTTAATACCTTAATAAATCCTTAAACAATTCCCCTAACCAAGTATCGCCAGTTCAGAATTTGAGTCTTAAGTCTAAAACTTTTCTAGGGTAAAAAAATTTAGTCTAACCTTAAAAAAATAAAAAAAAACATAATTCAAGACTATACATTAAATATTCATTACCCCTATGATTTTCAACCTCTAGCTAATACAAGGAGTTTCCTTCCTTAATTAAATACATAAAGCAATTCCTTCTTTAATTGAATTCATAAAGTATTTCCTTCCTTAATTGCATACATAAGGCCATTCCTCATTCCTCAGTGATAAGCATGATAATTTATCTTTATTAGTGAAGGTACTACTTTGCCCTAACATAATAATCAAAACTTAACCATCTCCTAATAACAATGCCATTATATTCTAGCTCACAATAGCTTTGTCATTCAAATAACATTGAAATTTCATTTCCTACTAGCTAACACTAACAATACATGTGCTAATAACAAAATTAAACAGAAAGAAACCCANTTGTAATCTATTCCACAATAGTTTTCAAATAAATATTTGATACAATGTGATCTATAAATTTCCTTGGATATTCCAATGGATAATTTGTCAAAATAAATCCAATATGATATTACAAATACAACGAGGGTTTAGTCTATTGCATACCAATTTATTTTGTATGATATTTAAATATATTAAAAATATATCATCTTCATTTCTTAAACTAACTCATAAATAAGAAAAAATATATATTTTTGAAAGAACACCATAGATACATGGTTTAGCGTAGAAAACCTATGAAGTAAAAACTCTAGCTAGAAATAAAGGATCATTCCTTTCTTTTATTATTTTCTTAAATTACAATGCAATTATAGCAAAAAATAACTCACTACAGAGTAAATAAACATTATATACTTTATAGACTTACACAATCCGTTTTCATCTCCCCTTCTTTGTTATGTGTGTCCTTTTCATTTCATGTTTATGGAGCATAAAGATATTTCAATATGAATGAAACCTCTTTCTCTTCTTGTGATGAGGGTTACAACTCCCCTTATTAGCCATTAGGATTTTATATGTATGGATCCTATAGAATATCATTAGAAAATCATATGTGTCTAGATCCATATGTGTGAATAATGGGAGCTTACATGGCTTGTAGATTGTACTATGGTAGAAGAAGGATATTCCACCCAACCATAGGATCCCTATTACACTAGTTATTTAAACAATAAAGACCACCCCCAAGTTGACGATATGAATCCACATGGGAGAAATATTCCTATTGTTGGCTCTAATTCTCTTCTCACTACCCAATTTCCAGGCCTACATTCAATATTTACTCATACAACAATCTGAATCCATATCCCTCTTCCCCATTATCCTACAAAACCCTAGTAATGGGATCCCCTTGTCTACTCAATAATCTTGCATGTTAACATGCGGGAAATCAGACCCCTAGCTCGACCCGTGTTGGAGCCTGCACAGTGGATCATGAAGATTTACAATTCAAGGATTATGAATCTCTTAGACATACCACATTTTGGGCGCGGCAAGAATGTTGGCCTATGTGTCAAAAAACTAGTCGCCCGCATCCATGGAGGCATTCGATGTGTTAGTGATAAAAAATGCACTAGTATTTTAATCGGTTTTTCCATCACTCTTCATTTGATATATCATTTTCTTCGATCTCTTAGCCAATGTATTAACCTCCATATTTTTAATCAAGCTCTCGATCGATTAATTTTGCCCAAAAAATCATTTGGCTTCATTCTCCCGACCTGTGAATAAATGGTTAGAAACATCATTTTAACTTTGCACAATTTATTCTCGAGTTTGATGTATTCCTAGTTTCTTTTATTTGAGATTTTTATTAAAAAAGAAGCATGCTTTTAATGGCTTTAACCTAGACTAAATCTAAAGTTCTAAGCCCAAATATAGTCAGCATCCTAAGTCTAATCCTTATTCTAATCTTAATTTTACTATTACATGCCTAAATTCTTTTTGTCTAAGTCTTGGGTCTTGTCATGCAAAATTTATATTCTAGCCTCTCAGGTTTGATGGCTTTGAGGAAAAACCTTAAGGACCCATGGACCAAGCCACATGTTCACATATGCCAATTCTGGGTCTGCATGTCAATTGCATTCAACACAAAGCCTAGTGCATTGTCTACAACCCACAAGCCATGAGTTAAGTCACGAACCAAACCTCAACTCGATTTTCCTTTTCACAACTCATCAAATATATTGAAGAAGAATCTATGTGTATAAAATCCTCAAACACAAAACAAAATGCCAGAAAATCGATTCATGAGTGATTACAGGTGCCAAGATTAGAGTTTGTTGCGTAGGTGCTCTAAAGAGATGCTCAACCCGGTTTTTAGTTTGCAAATATAGAGGTGTCAGGTTAAGATCTAAGGTGTCGATCTGGATGCATGTCATTACACATCAAGTGCTAGGTGTCAGATTTATTATATAGTGTAAATATTAAGCCAGGGTCGGATGTTTTTCTGTTATAGCTTGCATTAATTCATATGTCGAATCAATGGCTTAGAAGAACCATCATTTCTGTCTCTATTTTTCTGGGCAGCGTATTACGATTTTAAGGAACCATGCATCAGAAGACAAACAAATCTTGCATGTTCGGGTTGTTATCAAGCTAGAAAGTCATACCCATGCGCTCAACAATTGACAGTGAAAGAGGTGCGTACAAATTTATTGTAAAAAATAGAGGACCACGATGGGCGAGTGTGAATGTGGGAATATTTGTGTGCTACATGGTTTTCAGAATAGATTGCCTTCATCCAAAGCATGGGTAATCACATCAAGTATCTAAGAGTTATGCAATATCAGTTATTCCATCTCCTAAGATTTCATCATCGCCTGTACACTCTAAATTCTATGATTTATTTTAGAAGGTTGATGCAACAACAACAAATAATCCCATCGACGTCTCTATATCACATTTAATTTGATCTCTTTTTGTCTAAGAAATTCAAATATATGTTCCCTCCTTCTCTATTGTTTTTTGGATTAACATTTAATGGACAGGAAAGAAATTAAGAAAGAAATTTAAGCAACACGAAGTTCTGGAAAGAGTAATAAGGAAACATATGAAATCCTATCCAAAAAAATTTGCTGAAACAGTTTGAGGAAGAGCCTCGATGGCATAGAATAGGATTCTTTGACAAGTTTATTATTGAAAAAGATCTTCATTATAAGGAGCATTTCCATTCCATCCTCTCAGTCATATGATGGTGATTGTACAGAAAATCCGAGATGGTGTTAGTTCAGAACACTAGCATCAGCATACAATAAAAGAATTTGGTTTAAATTCTTTAAAGAAAAGATGGTAGCCATGGAGGCAGAGTATACCCATTTTGAAGTTTTTGTTTTGACCAAAACAAAGCTTTCACCAACACACAAGGCAAAATTATAACCAGTTCGATGATGAAAAGAAGAGCTTTCACCAGCTAACTATCAAATCTTAAGGCAAAATAGCTGGTGAAACCTCAGACTGGCTAGCGAAGGTGTATTTTTGCCCATATCAAAATTTTTCTCAACCAAGTCTCTTGAAAATGATTTCCAAGATACATATTGAATTATAGTTTCAAATATAAGATCCACTTTTGATGAAAAGGAGTTAGAGGAGGATTTCAAGTTGATTTGGAACCTATTTTTGGGGCAAATAAATCAGGGTTTTTTCTAAACTTGGCAAATTTGAATGTATCTTCATCAAAGGATATCAAATAGCCTTGGAAGGCTTATCTACACAACACAAAGGTTATACATGATTTGAAGACCATGAAATGAGGAGTTGACCTCAGTTTGAGGATCACTTCCTCTCTTTTTGTAAAATTGTTTTGAATTTCTATATTTGAAAAATCTGATCCATATTTATAGGATCTAAATATTGTATTGTAAAACTATAAATCTGAATATATGAGAGGAACTAGGGGGTTCAATATAGGAGAGATTTTTCTAGCTATTGTACTAAGACTTCTGATTTTGATAATAGAATCACAATCCTCTTTTTTTTTCAATGTCAGATTCTTTCATATATTTCACTTCTTTGCACTTTATTTCAGTTTAGCTCAGCTTATAAGAACTGTCGTATTCTTATTAAGCTCATGAACTTGAATTAAAGAACTTCTTGTTGTCTTGTATGACCCTACACATCATTGTATTTGGTTATCTAGACTAGTTTTCTTCATCCCCTTTTCAACTTTGTTGTCTGATTATTGATTTCTAAAAGCATTGTCTCATTCAAATGCATGATAAGTGATCACTTTCATTAGATTTTGAGTTATCCCATTGTTCCAAGAAAACCTATTTACCATATTCTCAAGTTACTAAGCATCTTTGGCATCCAACCCCAAAGCATTTCTTAGACTGATAACAAATTGGCGTCGTTGCCGGGGAGAGGAGATCGAAGCTCAGCTTCCTTGGGAGACGACAAGATCCACCTTTGATGATAGACAAATCTTGGACATAATTTGGTTGTAATTATCTATCTGGCGACTCCATGAAGGACAGATTCAGTGGCGACTCTACAATAATCAAATTTCAAAAGCGTTTGCAGCTTATTTGGCTCGGAGGTTTTCACCTCTTGACTTCTCAACAGTTCCTGGTTTCCCACATCCAGTTCCTTCTATAGATATTTGGCGAGATCACCTTCCAAGATTTGCAGAAAAGAAAGAAGATAATCCTTCAGATCATCTCATCATATTTCGTCAATGCATGGCTCAACTGGATATATATCATGAGGATTTTCTCATGAAGATGTTTGACTTCTCATTAGAAGGAGATGCTCGCGAATGGTATCGATCTTTATCTCCTTCTAGCATATCTTCTTTAAAAGAGCTTCATAGAGTATTCCATCATCGATGTGAAAGTTATTTTTCTCGAAAAATTCTTCTTGAGGGTTTTTGTGAAGAATTTCATTCACATATTCAAAATGTTTATTCTTCTAGTTGTGAACATGAAATTCTTTCTATTATTGTTGTTCA
>SNQJ01S0052576.1:93869-108917 GCA_010110895.2 Picea sitchensis | reverse complement strand
AATTTGGTGGTTAAATAAAGATTTTATAAGAATAATAAAATGATATAAAATAAAAATGAAAAAGGGAAAAACCATATGATTTAGAAAAAGTTTTTCCACACAATAATATAAAAAAATAAAAAATAGAAAAAAACAAAATAATTTAATTTGGTAGTTAAAAAAGAAATGATAAGAATTAGTTATAAAATTACAGGGAAAAAATATATAAAATGACAAAGAAGATTACAAGAAATAACACAATCTACTTTGAAAATTACAATTCCAAAAAGTATATATACACTTATGACAAACAAGATAATAAGGAATAGCATAAAGTTTTTGAAGCATAAATTTGAATTCATGCATAAGTTTGAATTACAACATTGTATATCAACATCTGTGGTTATACGAGTACCAAATGTGTATTAGTCTATGTTTCTAAAACTCTTACTGTAGATGAAGTGGTGGGGCATTTCTTATCAAATTATTTAAAATATATTCATTTTCACCTAAGTTCTAATAAAAGTTATTTAGTTTTATCAAAATTAATAAATATATATTTATTTGACACATAATCTACAACATAATTATTGATTTCAAATTGAAATCATGCTTTGATTTCTAATAAAATTTATTTAGTTTTATCAAAATAAATAAATATATCTCTTAAAACTTATTTAGTTTTATCTAAATTAATAAATATATCTCTATTTGACACATAATCTACAACATAATTATTGATTTCAAAATGAAGTCATGCTTTGAGTTCTAATAAAATGTATTTAGCTTTATCCAAACAAATAAATATATCTCTATTTGACACAGAATCTACAACATAATTATTGCTTTCAAGAATTTATGAAGTTATGCTTTGATGAACTGAGATATATGGAAGGAAAAGGAAAAACTATAGATTTTTTTTTTGTTTGTTAATTGGTTCGGATCTTCTTGGCATAGGGATTAACCTTTGGCTTGAGAAACCGCGACTTGGGGGCATCTAAGCCGTCAAAATCACCTTCTTGGCATCGGGATTAACCTTTGGCTTGAGAAACTGCGACTTGGGGGCATCTAAGCCATCAAAATCACCCGGGGATCGCACCCGGCCTGAGCCACACCAACCCTTAACATGGTTGGATTTTTTGTCCCCACAGGTTTACCGATGACTTTTCAACACGAAGTGTCTTAACAACACAATCCGTCAACTACTGTCCTACACCTCGGGGACAGGAAAAACTATAGATTATTGGAATTACTAATAAACCAAAAATTTAATAAATTTTATAACAAAGAATTGTAAATAACAATAAAAATAATTTAATAACCAAGAAAAAGATCAACAAATGATCACTCATAAACTTTTAGGTTGATAATTAAATTTACAAAGAGTTAGGACCAAACATTTAATGTATATATTTACTATGTCCAAGTTTTTTCTATCAAAACATATAATTACCATGAACATGTGGATTTACAATCAAAACAATTGAAATGTAATTAGTGCTTTAAAAATGACCAAAAATTTGCTCATGTGAAAAATATTGACTAATCCACTTCATATGGTATACAAACGTATGTCATTGTCATTGAATTGCTTAAAAGTTGAATCCATCTAACTCCACCTACCTCATGGTACCGAAAATTGAATTAGTGGTCCAAATTATTGTTAAAGAGATGGCAATCCATGGGAGAAGGAGAAGGCAATGGCTGGGGTATATATAGAGAAGGAAACTCCTAAAATATATTAGGAGATAACATAGGGGAGACATAAGATAACAAATATTGTGCACTGGAATGCTTATAAGTGTAAATTATGTAACAAATTTGATAAAAATATAGCTCAAAAACAAATAAGTGGTAGCTATTTCACATCCAATATATGGCATCACATGTATTTATTCCACTGATAAGAATTGACATGAATTTAATGATCTCAATAAATATATGTTTGATGAAAAAGAAGACATCAAACCAGGTTGAATAGTAGAAGATAATAAAGATTATGCACTGGAATGCTTATAAATGTAAACTATGTAACAAATTTGGTTACAATATAGTTCAAAAACAAATAAGTGGTAGCTACTTCACCTCCAATATATGACATGACTTGTATTTATTCCACTAGCATGAATTGACATGAATTTAATGATCTTAATGAATAGATGTCATAGTTATCTAAAATTAAAACTTCAAACTTAAGTTATTTATGTTCGGAGATGCTATAGTTATTTAAGACTAAAACTCCAAACTTAGATTATTTAAGTTTGAAAAAAAAATTCATTACATACATGTTAAATCTCAAATCTTAGGTAAGCCAATAACATTTACTTAGAGCTGTTAAATCTCAAATCTTAGGTAAGCCAAATCTCAAATCTTAGGTAAGCCAATAACATTTACTTAGAGCTCGACCAAAAGACAACGAATTAATAAGTCAATCATTACATACATGTTGGGTGATTAAATCTCAAATCTCAAATCTCAGGTAAGCCAATAACATTTACTTAGAGATCGACCAAAAGACAGCGAATTAGTAAGTCAATCAGATTTTTGAAGCATATATATATACTACCTTGAACCACACAAAAATATTTATAGTAAAAAACAAACTAATGAACAATGAACTATAAAACTAATATTATACTCTTGACCTTCTACATGGACTAATGATAAGGAATAGAAACAATCTGACTAATAATAAGGAATAAAAACAATCTGTACAAAGCATCAAAGTATGAACTTAAAAAAACGATAGGGGGATGTTTACTAAGTATATGACCATAATTTAAAAGTGCTCCCATTCTCTTTATGAATATTATAAATAGATAAAAAAAAATCACGAATCCTTTTAAGAATCATATATTGATATTAATCTTAAGTCCAATTATCAACTTATTAATTAGAAAATTCATTGACAACGATTATTTATTATTAGTTGTTAAAAAAATTAAATCATTAATAAAAGTAATTTATAAAAAAATATAGAATTATTAAATTAATTAATTTTAATTTAATTGTTTATTATTTTTTTTATTTTTTTAACTGTAACGGTTATGATTTTTATTAATTGAAAAGTAGAGAAGGGGTCTTTGCCAAGGCAGCCCCGGTTACATAGATGATAGCCAGCTTTTTCGGCTTCATTGTTGCACTGTCTTCAAGGAATTTGGTAGCTGATGTCGTCGTTGATTCGAATCTGCCCTTTAGGGAGGGTGCATCCTATATTTGCCATCCGGTCCGCTTCTCCATTCAGACTTCTGAGAATGTGATAGAACTTTATGGAGGTGTAGGCTTGAAGGACTCTTTTCACTCTATCCAGAATTTTGTTGAGGCTAGCATTATTGAATAGGTCATCTGAGTTTAATTTTTTAATAAGAAGCTCTGAATCTCCGAAGATTTGGAGATCTTTGACTCCCTTTTCTCTTGCTATTAGGCAAGCTCTGAGGATGCCAAGGATCCCTGCCTGGTTATTAGTCTTCTGTCCAAGGCCCCAGCAGAAGCTGTCTCTTATGGTCCCGTCCGGGGAGTAAATGATCCCCCCTACACCCGCGTTTCCGGGATTTCCTTTGGAGGCCCCGTCAAAGAAGATTGTGGTAAGATATTTAGATTTCCACCAGTTTGTGAAGCTTTCTTCAGTTTCTCTTAATCTCCACTCCGGGTTTGCTGATTGAGGAATGAGAAGGCGCTTGCGGGGAGAGGGTTCTAACGGACTAAGCCATCTTCTTTCTTCAGGTCGAAGCAGAGGATCTTCGTTAAAGTATTGATGTTGGGCTGTTTCTAAGAGAAGAGCTTTAGCTTTGACAGCAACCTGTAGGGGGGTGCGAGAATGTTCATTAAATATTTGGTCATTCCGAGGCAACCATAGCTGCCAGCAAACATATTTAGGGATTGCTGTCCAGATCTTTCGCCAGAAGGATTTGGAGGGGATACAAAGAGGATAGATGTTGTTCCATGAGGCGAACCAAGCAGCAACTGTGCTTCGGGGAAAGGCTGGGATTTGCAGGTCCAGAAGGAAGAGTCTCCATACTTCCTTGGCGAAGTTGCACTCCAGGAATAAATGATGGGTTGTTTCGGTATTGCTTCTGCAAAGTTCACACCTGTGCGGCCCTGCAATTTTCCATTTCTCTAAATTATCACCTGTAAGAAGTTTGTTTTGCACCACTATCCAGAAAAAGAAATTGACTTTGGGGAGAGCTAGATTGTCCCACACTAGCTTCCAAAAGGCAGGTGGGTGATTGTTGTCCCTTGTGTTCTGTAGAACTTTGTTTCCAGCTGCTGTGGTATAGATTCCAGTCGGTCCCCACGCCCAGCTGTCCTTCAATCTACGGTTTTCAGGATTGGCACCATCTAGCGATTCAATTAGGAGATTTTTTTGGTGTGAAATCCATTCAGGGATACCTGTAAAATCCCAGCCGGCCCAATCTCCCCATTTGTCCCACGTAGAGATATCAAAAAGACGGGTTTTGCCTGCCCGAATTAGCCAATCTCTGAGTTCTGCTACGTCTTGCATCTCCTCCAGAGGATCACGCCCCATTATTCTGTCTTGCCAAATATGAGTATTCTTGCCATTACCCGGCGCTCTGTACAAATATTTGTTGAAGAACTTGCTGCTCTTGCAGCATAATTTCCAGACTAGCGTGCTTTTTCCTGTGGGTTCGTATTGAAGTTTTCTGTATGAGGAGTCCCGGGCGTATTTGCAAAGGAGCGTTTTACTGGTCGGGTGATTGGGGTCTTGGGCGATTTGCCAAAGAAGTTTGCCTCCCAACGAGAGATTAATAAGGGCGGGGTCCCGGATTTGGAGTCCACCTTCTGCAATCGGACGCCGAATCAGCTCCCATTTTGCTAGGTGTAATCGATTTTCGTTTCCTTTTCCCCCATGCCAGAGGAAATCCCTTATCAGCTTTGTGATCTGGTCCGTGACAGTTCTGGGAGCGAGTAAAAAAGCCGACTGATAGATTGGCAGCGCGGCCAATTGAGACTTTATTAAAATTAGTTTTCCTGCGTTGGTCAGCCAGAAGCCACCCCAGGCTGCGATTTTGGCTTTGAGTTTACTGATAATGTCTACCCAGAGAGATCTTTTATTGGCCCCAATTGTGATTGGCAGGCCTAGATATTTTATTCTTTCCCAGTTGGCGTGTCCATTGAAACCCAAGATTTTCACGATATTGTTCAGCTCTTGCTGCCCTGCGTTCCAGCAGTAAATTTCACTCTTTCTCTCCTGAGACTCTGCAATATCTTTTAAGGACAGAGTCAAAGGCTGTAGCTATTCTGCTGGACGCACCTCCTAGGAGCAGAGAGTCATTTGCAAAGAGGGAATGGTTCATAGCATCAGCTTATGGGGAGGATTTAAGGCCAGGAATGGTACCATCTATTCTTTATGAGCTGTACAAAATGAGGCAAGAAACCGAAGGCTAGGAGGGTCTTGATGAGAAAAGAGCGATTTACACGATCGAAAGCGTTTGCCATATCTAGTTTGATCAGCATACCTTTCTCTTTTCGCCTTTTGCTGGAGTGGATTATTTCCTGAACTTGTATGACATTATCGAGTATGTTTCTGCCCTCCACAAAGCCGCCTTGAGGCCTGGATATCAGCTTCTTGAGCAGGGGCTTGATCCTATTTGCCAGCAGTTTGGCCAGAATTTTGTAAGAGGCGTTACAGAGTGATATGGGTCTGAACCTGGCAAATGTTTCAGGGTTGGATTCCTTGGGGATTAAAGCTAGATAGGTGGAGTTGGTTCCTCCTCCAATCTTGGCTTTTCGCATGAACCCCTTTATCATTTTTTGGAGGTCTCTTTTGATGATATTCCAACAGACTTTGTAGAAATGTATCGAGAATCCGTCAGGGCCTGGTGCCTTATTTGAGCCCATGGACCAAATTACTTTGATAATTTCCTCCTCTGTTACCTCTCTGATGAGAACAGCATTGTCTTCTGGACTGAGGAGGTGAGGAATATTTCTCAAGAAGTCTGCGCTTTCTTCTTCTGTGGCCTGGGTTCCATCACTAAACAAATTTTTGAAGTGGCTATCCGTTGCAACTTTGATTTGGGTGAAGCCTTTGCTGACCTGGCCCTCTACTGTCTTTATTTCAGAGATGTGGTTCCTTGACAGCCGTGCTCTATATTGTCTGTGGAAGAAGGAGGTGTTCTGGTCCCCTGCCTCTAACCACAAGCTCCTGGACTTGATTCTCCAGTATTCTTCTTCATTGTGAAAGGATCGATATGCTGAAACTTGCGCTTTTGTTTCTTTTTCCAGCAATTCCGGGGTAATCTCTTTGTTTTCAATTTCTGCCTGCATTGCTTCCAGGTTCGCCACTGCTTCTTTCCTTGCATTGATTGGAGTAGGAGCAGGAGTCTTTATCCACTCTTTCAACGCTTGTTTGGTAGCTTTCAGTTTCTGTTCCCATACGTAACTTGGAGATCCTGTGAAATCTTTATCCCAGGCTTCTTTTACGATTTCATAAAGCCCTCTCGTTCTATCCATATGGGGCTAAAACGAAATGGGAGAGGCCCGAGATCTTCCTCTTCTTCTATATGTAGTAGAATCGTCTTATGGTCAGAGGTAAGCTTTGGCAATATTTTGTTTGTGATTAACTTTTTTCCCATGATGAGGGAACCTTGAACCATAAAGCGATCTAGTCGAGCAGAGATATGCTCTGACCCTGTTCTATTATTCGACCAGGTATAGCGGCCTCGTACTGGGCTGAAATCTAGAAGATCCCAGTGATGTTGAAGGTCCTCCACAAAGGTCAGCATCGGGTCTCTGATGATGGAGCCACCTCTTTTCTCTTTTGGTTTGAGAACTATGTTGAGGTCTCCTGCTAAGATAATGTTGCTGGGATTGTGTTGTTCTAGAAATGCTGATAGAGAGGCCCAACATTCTCTTTTTTCGGAGTAAATGACAGGTACGTAAAGATTAAATAAGGAAATGGTCAACTTACTTGCAAAATGTGTCAGCTCCATGAAGATCCAATATTGAGTTTCATGTGATTTGTTCAGCGAGAGTTTTCTTCTGTCCATAGAGTTGCCAGCCCTCCGGAGGAGCCCCTTGAACTTACTGCAATGCCAGCTTTCTTCTTCCATTTTGATTTGCTTATGTCTAGTAGTAATCGGTCTTCGATCTTTGTCTCTTGGAGCATGAGGATATCTGTGGGTTCTGTTTTCTGAAGGTCCATGACTGCTTCAGCTTTGGAGGCGTTCCCTAGTCCTCTACAATTCCAAGAGGTGAGTTTCATGTTGAACTTATGAGGAGGGGGAAGGGCCTCCCTTAGGCGGCCTAGATCTGGTATTTTTGCCGATGGACATTTCTATAGTGGATTGATTTCCTTGGACTTTAAGTCTCTCTGCTTCCTCTTCCCTTAATTCTTTGCGGGATTTCCTTCCTACTCTTTTAGTGGGACGCTCAAAGGTTTCGTCCTCTGATGATCCGGCACTTTCAATTTGTTTTGGCCTTGTTATTTCAGCGTAGGTTGGATTGAGAGGGCTGCCTTGTGAGGCCACTACCTGAATTTCTGCTCCCTTATCTTTATTGAGTGAAGGGGCTTCTGGTTGCTCCTGATGTTCATTAGTTGTTCCTGCATGGTTGTTCTGCAGGATTTCTATTTCCTTCGGATTTATTTCCTGTTCTTGAGTTTTCTTGAGGCTGCATGTTGCTCCTGCATTGTGCCTTTTGTCGTTTCCCTTTCTTTGTTGGGGGTTCTTTTGCACTACTATCCATTGGTCCTCTTTTGGCATGTCTGATTGCTCCTCTGCTTTTTTTTTGCAGTGCTTTGCAAAGTGCCCGTCGCCGTGACAGTATTTTCATTTGAAGGGGAGATGCTCGTAGTCCAGTTCCTGGATATGTGTCCATCCAGCGACCGTGAGATTGATTGCTTCAGGCAAACCCTCTTCAAGATCAACTTCGACGCAGATTCTGGCGCACGAGAACTGGTCTTTCCTTGCTGCATGGTCGATGTATTTTCCAAGCGCGTTGTCGATGATCTGAAAGATTTTTTGATTCCAGCAGTGGAGAGGCAGATGTGGAAGACGTACCCACACCGGGACAGCCTTGGGGACGTCCTGAGTGGGGTCGAAATCGGGAGACCATTTTTTTAGATACAATCCTTGTGGTCCCATGAAATAGGGGCCGTTTCGGAAGATTAAACTTCTGTCATCTGTATTTTCAAAAACGAATATGAAGAAACCCTTACCAACGAAGTAGCTCTTGACTCCCTCTTTGATCAGAGGTGACCAGTTCCTTTGTGTCCAATCTTCTACTGACTTTGGGGACGGCCAGAGACCAGTGAACTGGCCTATAAGTCCTCGCTCGGCGAGATTCAGGGCAGCTTTGCATGTCTCTTCTTTAGGGAGAGCTATCGTGGGGATCGAGTCAAGCTTCTTCATGAACTTCTGCTGGCTGGCCGTGAGAGGACATTTCTGTGTTGTTGCTATCAATGCTTTGAATGCTATGATCTCGGGCGGAGGAGGAGGGCCAGAGCCCCCACTAGGATCCATTGGCAGAATTCTAATCGAGCCCTACATCCGCGTGGGTGCTCAGAGTGGGCTCTAGAAGACCGAGGTTTTTAATAAAACTTTATCTTTTAATATATTAAGTTATTACTTAATTTAATTTAAACTACTAACTTAATTATATTAAGTAATAAGTAAGTTATTACTTACTTAATTTAAACTATTTAATATATTAAATTCTTTTTTTTTTAAGTAAAAAAGATAGTACCTGCTATATTAAGTTAACATAGAGACGCTGACAAAATACATAGAGCTATAGTCGTCTTGAGCCACCAAAAATGTTGTCGTTTTACCGAAAACCAACATAGTTTGGAGTGAAATGAGTCTAGGAAGATAAGTAAAATTGTTTTTCCCTCTGTCCTGTCCGAAGGAAACCATGACAGATGGCCATAGTTCAAGTTTACATTTAGCAACAACATGATTAAACAGAAAACAAACTAGCATAGGAGAACTCAGATACCCGGTGACCTGCCGCCATTGCCTTCCTGCCACGTGGATCTGGCTAGGATCGCGAACGGCTGCGCGCACATTGGACATTTCCTCTTTGCTGGAGCGTTGGAGTATGCGTCAAGGAGCAAGTCCAGACGATGTCCCATGAGGAGGGCTATGTGCTCCTGGTCTGCCATGTGGCCTCGGAGTTCGAACACTAGAGCCAGATGCTCTGCATGGAGGAGTGGACCATGCAAGTCATTATTTCTTGCCTCGTCGAAGGTTTCGTTCCCCACTTCCACGTTCATCCCTGCTCTGGCCTCGATCACGTTCAGTCCTGTGTTGGCTACATCCACATTCATCCCTGCTCTGGTCTCGTCCACATTCCTTTTTGCATAAGCATTGTCCCGAGCCTCGTCCTCGTTCGTTGTCTTCTCAGCATGGCTGGTGGGGTTGTAGTCACATGTCCACGATATCTCTTCAACAATACAAATTGGGAATTCGTCTGCTGGCTCTCCCTTCGGACCGCTTCCAGCCTGTATTTCAGGCACCGTGGCTTGGGGTTCCAGGGTGGTCGCGAAATCCTCCAGGTACGGCGTTTCATCAACATAACAGGTTGGAAACTCGTCCTTAGCGCCTTCCTTCAGACAGCTTATGGGCTCAATTGCCATGGTGTGCGTTCTACGTTCTGTCCCAGACTCAGCGATAATGGCATGGAGTGCCAATTGGTCGGCTCGAGCTCTCTACCGGAGAATGGAAGTCGCCATTGACAAAGCACGCTCCAGGTTCTTCCTCCTTTGCCTCTGCTCTTTGTGGGTGTACCAGGCCGAGCCTCGGCGAGGCTTGCCTCGCTTCCTTGTCATTGTTGATGAGGGGTGGATAAAGATAAAAAAAGAATGAGCCAAAACGAGAATGAACCAGAACTGCACCAGAGCTCCCAACCGGCAGGGAGGTCCAAAACGAGAGTGAACCAGCTCTGTCCAGGCTCTCCAACTTTCGAATTACCAAATGACAGCTTCGCATGGCTTCCCATTAACCCTGTCATATTGAATGTTGGCTGAGCAAGTGCGTTCGCGCGAGGGAGAAGTCCCTCCTCTGTATAGCGGCTGTAATGGTCGGCTACCATCGTAAATGCGGAAGGGATGGGGAGCAGCCTACAGCATTTAAGTTGTGGCTTGATGCTAAGCCATGTGGCAAGGCGTCGTCGCGTGTCACTTCATCCAGGGTAATATATTAATTTATTACTTAATATAGCTTAATTTAAATTACTAACTTAATTTATTACTTAATGTATTAATATATTAATTTAAATTACTAACTTAAAATGTTAATTATCTAAATTAATTAATGGTAATGCATTAATATAATGTCTAAATTAAAATATTTATACATTAATATATATTGTAATGTATTAATATAATGTCTAAATTAAGGTATTAATACATGAATATATATTGTAATGTATAAATGTAAAATTAGTAATGCATTGATTAATTAGTAATGTTATTAATAAAATACATTAATAAAATATAATACATTAAAAAATATTAAAGTATTACATTATTTAAAGTAATAATAAGTTAATAAAGTATTTATACTCCATTAAAGTAGTACATAAATAAGATACTGATACATTAATAAATTAATGACACATTAATAATTAATAATGTAATACTACATTATACAAATAATACCTTATAATAATGTATTAACTCATTATTATCATGCTGAAATATATCATAGTTAATATATTTATACATTATTAATAAAGTATTAATATATTATAATAATGCATTTATAAATGATTAAAATGTATTAATACATTATTATATTAATATATTAAT
The DNA here is from genome assembly GCA_010110895.2 of Picea sitchensis. Lineage (NCBI taxonomy): Eukaryota > Viridiplantae > Streptophyta > Pinopsida > Pinales > Pinaceae > Picea > Picea sitchensis. Next base: position 98,170 of record SNQJ01S0052576.1, on the reverse strand, counting down.
ATATTAAAGAATAAATTAAAGTAATATATTAAAAGATATTAACATGAATTGAAAATTAACTAATACATTAATTAATTAATTAATTGATTAATACATTAATATAATATCTAAATTTATATATATATATATATATATATATATATTATTGTACAAATATAAAATTATTATTGTAGTAATTAATTAATGTTAATAATAGAATACATTAAAAAACCATACATTAAAGAAATATTACAAAACCATTTATATATTAAAAAAAATATTAAAGTATTTCAAAATACATTAAAGTATTATTAATAAATTAATAAAGTATTTATATAATAATAAAATAATACATTAATAAAATAATGATACATTAATAAAGTAATAAAATAATAGTAATGATACATCAATATTGTAATAATACATTACACAAATTAATACACCAGAATAATGTATTAACTCATTATAATAATGCTTAAATATATTATAATTAATATATTTATACATTATTAATTAATATATTGCTAAAGTGTTTATACATTAAACATTAGTAAAGTAATACATTAATAAAGTAATAATACATTAATAAAGTAATGATATATTAATAAAATATTAATACATTATAATGATATATTAATAAAATATTAATACATTATAATAATGCATTTATAAATTATTATAATTTATAAATACATTATAATTAATATATTAATATATTAATAAATAATATGTTGCTATAGTATTAATAGATGTATTAAATTAATACACCAATAAATAATATATTAATGTCAATTGGATTTAGCTTGGATGGTTGCGAGGAATGATTGTTATCCTTCCCACCAGTGTTCAATTCCCATAAATATAGCAAGAAAATATTATTTCAAAGTATTAATTAGTTAATAAAATATTATTAATTAACACATTGATAAAGCACTAAAATATTAAAAAGGTATTAAAGTTTTAATATTGCATTAAAGTGGTCCCCGAGGTGTAGGACAGTCGGTGACAGAGTGTGTTGTTAAGCCACTCTGTGATGTTAAAGTCACCGGTTCGAAACCTGCGGGGACAAAAAATCCAACCATGTTAAGGGTTGGTGTGGCTCAGGCCGGGTGCGATCCCCGGGTGATTTTGACGGCTTAGATGCCCCTGAGTCGCAGTTTCTCAAGCCACAGGTTAATCGCGTAGCCACCAGGTCTCGCACAAATTAACAAACAAAAAAAAATATTGCATTAAAGTGATAAAGTAAGACTTTAATCATAGAAGACCACAAAAAATCATGCCCATGCCCATGACAATGGGTGTTGTGTGTGTATTGGAAATGTTCGTCACAGTGTGATGTTGGGAGATATTTCGTCACATTGCAACAACTGGAAATGTTTATGACAATGGGAAAATCTATGTTCATGTGATATTGAGAGATCTTTATCATAATGCAACATTGGAAAATGTTCGTGACATTGTGATCTTGGGAAATGTTTATGACAATACGACATTGGGAAATGTTTGTGACATTGTGACATTGAGAAATGTTCATCACAATGTGACATTGATAAATGTTAGTCACATTAATAATAATAATAATAATCTATTTTTAAGGTCACGGCCAAGCCAACACACCAAATTGGTGTATGACATCCCCTTGTTTGTGGGACAAGGGACCCCCCTCCGCCCAACGATTTGATTGGTAAAGTCTACGAAGGTATACATACCCTACCCCCCTCTGGATTTGAACCTGGGACCTCTTAAGAGGAAACACATGTTCTTAACCATTAGGCCCACATGTTCTTAACCATTACGATGTTGGGAAATGTTCGTCAGAAATGTGGTTGATGTTGGGAAATGTTCGTCACATTGCGATGTTGGGAAATGTTCGTCACATTGTGATATTGAGAAATATTCATCAATTTGCGACGTTGGGAAATGTTCGTCAATTGCAATGTTGGTAAATATTCCTCACAATGCGATGTCATGAAATGTTCAGACATTGCGACATTGAGAAATGTTCATCACATAGCAACGTTGGGAAATGTTCGTCGCATTTCGACGTTGGGAAATGTTCGTCACATTGCAATGTTGAGAAATGTTCGTAACATTGCGATGTTGGGAAATGGTCATGACAATGTGAAATTAGTAAATGTTCATGACATTGCAACACTGGGAAATGTTTGTCACAATGCGACAATGTTGAATGCTCATCACATTCTGATGTTGGGATATGTTCGCTAGAATGGGACGTTGGGAAATGTTCTTGACATTGCGATGTTAGGAAATGTTCATCACATTGTGATGCTGGTAAATGCTCGTCACATTGCAACGTAGAGAAATGTTCGTCACATTGTGACGTTGAGAAATGTTCGTTACATTGTGATGTTAGGAAATGTTCGTCACATTGGAACGTCGAGAAAATTTCATCACAATGCAAATTGCAATGTTGGGAATTATTCCTGAGAACGTGATTTCGTGAAACACTCGACACATTGTAAAATCATCTTTTACTTTTGTGATGCTGGGAAATGGTAATCACAATGAAATGTTGGGAAGTGTTTGTCACATTGAGACGTTGAAAAATGTTTGTCACATTGCGACGTCGAGAATATTTCATCAAAAAGCAACGTTGGTAAAAATCATTGCAATGCGATCTTAGGAAACACTCGACAAATTGTAGAATCAAATTTTACTTTTCTGACGTTGGGAAATGGTTTTCGCAATGCAATGTGGGGAAATGTTTGGCACAATGCGACGTTGGGAAATGTTCACCACATTGTGACGTTGAGAAATGTTCATCACATTGTGACATTGGGAAGCAATCATGACAATGTGACATTAGGAAATGTTCGTGACATTGGGACATTGGGAAAGGCTTGTCACAATGCAACATTAGGAAATGTTCGTCACATTGAGATGTTGGAATATGTTCATCAGAATGTGATGTTAGGGAAATGTTTGTCGCATTACGACGTTGGGAAATGTTTGTCACATTGTGACATTGAAGAATGTTCATCACATTGCAGGGATGAGAAATGTTTTTCACATTTGCAATGTCGAGAAATGTTCATGACATTGCGACATGGGGAAATTTTCCTCAAAATGCAACGTTGGGAATTATTCGTCACGATGAGAAGTCAAGAAACAATCGACACATTGTATAATCATCTTTAACTTTTGTGGAATTGGTAGTGACATGCATCAATGCAACAATTTATTTTAAAAGGTTTGTATAGAACGTAAAACGTTTAAAGGTTTGTAAGTAGAGCCTTTCAACATTTAAATAAGTTAAAGTTTATCTACGGATTTCACATACTTATTTTTTCGTATAGTGCCTATCTATCTTATATTCATTGCATATTGAACGATTCACATTTTGAAAAAATTTGAGTTTACGATTATGAAGATGTTTTTATTATTATTAAGATGTTTATCACAAAAAATACAAATAAACACTACTCTCAAATATCAACTATTATTATTAAGATGTTGATCACTACTTTGAGATATCAAGTAACTAAATGTTTCCTTTGTGAAAAATATAGAAAACTTAGAATCATACATTACATTATACATTATACATTACATTAATACTTTACATTATACATTAATGCAAATTAATACTTTAATTTATATACTACATTTATACATGCTTATTATATATTACATTAATGTAATACTTTGCATTAATACATTAATAGAACATTAAGTATTACACATTAATATATTATTATAATATATTGCATTAACTTAATAATTAATCAATACATTAATTGTGTATTATTAGTTTGGAAAGGTGGAAAATTACGATCTCGGTATATCCACCACTTTTATAAAGTGGTTGTTGCTATTATTTTCTCAAATTCATATTAATCATTGAGGAATTACACATCTCCTTCTTACTAAGAAGTAGAAAGCACAAATATATATATATAAAAATTCTCTCTACTATTTGTATATAAAATTTGATATAAAATTACTTCATTTAAAATGGATATTAAAATATTTCATTATATTTTTTGTTGTTAATAATTTTTTTAAATATTGCTACCATACAAAGCCAACCTAACCTTTGACAAAATAAAAAATAAAAAACTCAATAAAACTTGCATGCCATGGTTAGCAAACAACCATATAGTTATGTCAATACATATAAATGTGATCATATGATCATGGTTCAACCAACAACCAATATTATTTATTAGTACATTATTATCTATTCATAAATATAAATTAATTTTTGTAATATTTATATATGATATAGTTGTATAAAATCAACACTTTTTAGTACATTTACATGGATCTGAATCGATTACTAAGAGACCATGTTGCATGCA
>SNQJ01S0052576.1:48164-70695 GCA_010110895.2 Picea sitchensis | reverse complement strand
TTTTATTAAGTTGTATTATTTAATTTAATACATTAATCCATTAATGTATTAATTTAGACATTATATTAATAAATTAATATATTAATTTAAATTACTAAATTAAGTATATTAAGTAATAACTTAATTATATTAAATTGTATTAAATTATATTAGTAATAACTTAATATATTAAGTAATTTAAATTAATACATTAATATATTAATTTAGTAATTAATATATTAATGTATTAATTTAAAAATTATATTAATCTACTAATACTTTAACAATATTAAGTAATAGATTGATTTTATTTATTTATTTATTTTTTATAGGGGAAGGGGAAATTGCAAACCATGGCAACCAGACTGCCATAGATCCTGGCATCGATTCTTCATACAGGCATAATAGCTATGGCGAACATCACGACTCTAAACATATCTGAGCTCCTGACCGCATCACAACACAACTTTATCTGACTGTATTGACTTCTCCCGGCAGTAAGTAATTCGTTCTTTGTCCCTCTTTGGCTTGATAGTATCTTTGATCGGTTCCAATCTCCTTTAGTTGTCGCTATGACCAGAGTTTCTTTTGTCCTTTTCACTTTTAACCCTTCAGTCACTGGTCTGGTTCCGGTATACCCTCTCCCCTTGTCGACCACTTGATTCCTTTGCCTTATCATTGTCTATCCGGCCAGACAGAAAGCTGTCGACTTGTTCAGAGTTCCTTTGTCTGTTAGCCTATTAACCCTACAGTCACTGGCCTGTTTTCGGGTTACCCTCTCCCCCTGTCGGCCACTTGTACTCCTCTACCTTTTTATTGACTACACAGCTGGACAGAAGAATCGGAGCAGGCGATCCTCGCAACACTAAACTTATCAGAGCACCTGACCGCATCAAATCACACCCTTAAACGAATGTATTGCCTTCTCCCTGCAGATAGTAAGTCATTTTTAAACCTGATGGCTTGATAGAATCTATGACCTGAACTTATTCATTTTAGCTGTCGCCTAGTCCAGTGCATCTTTTGTCTTTTAGCCTGGTTCCGGTTTACAACCCCTCTCCCAGTCGGCTACTTGATTCCTTTCCTTAATACTGACTATACAGCCTGACATAACTATTATCGAGATCCATCTGGCCACCTTTACTGACCCCTTCTTTGACCTCTTTCCTACCTATCTTCACCTTTCCTGACAGGCATACAACAGATTTCCCATTGGTCTGAATCTGTGCTGTCACCCAACCAAGTGGAAAGGAGGTGGACCACACAGTCTGTCCTTATGGATTCACGGACCAACCAGCTGATGCATCCATCAGATGAGATCATCTGGGCACAGGAAGGCCTATTTGACAAAGTGGACACTCTTGCAGCCAGGATTCCGCCCTTTCCCGCCAAGATCCCCCTATCAAGTGAACTATTTACTCCTTCAACAGAAGTCCAGAACAATGGCTTGCCTTCTCCTGGATTACTAATCACTCTGCCCTCTTCCTTACCCCCACATCCCACTATACAAGGTAAACTCCAAGCCATACACACTAAACAAAGAGCTCCCCTTGGCCGTAAGGTATGGAAGGCAAAAAAAAAGATTTCCCGACTTGTGCTGGGGGATGGAGTAGGTTTTGAAAACCTTTGCAGAATGTCCACATGCTCCCTGGTGGGCCGTATATCCTACAAGAGCTTATGCACACAGAAGCTGGAGGACTGGATAAGCACACACTGGGTGCCTCTTTTAGGATATGCTCCAGAAACTCTATACCTCAAGAGAGACTGGCTCAGTTTTCACTGCAGGAATCCTGAAGACGCTTCTCTACTTCTCTCTACATTTTGGGTCTATGACGGCAACAGTCTCATGCTGAAGCGCTGGAGGATGGCATTTAACCCGGACACAGAACATTTCCAGCTTAGACACTTATGGGTTTTACTTCTGGGTCTTCCCCTTCACCTATGGAACGAAGAGGCCTTCAGAGCGATTGGAAACTCACTTGGGAAGTTTATTACACTTGACACTAGTTCCATGGACAGCCCCTTGAGGAAAGTGGGGAAAGTCCTGGTGGAATTGGATACTGCTACAGGTTTACCAGAAACCTTAGAGATTTCTTGGAGAGGACGAAAGCTACAACAGCCCCTGGACTACCTCGAGATCCCCTTTCGGTGCAACATCTGTCGAGAAATGGGCCACCTTCGCCGCACCTGTCCGGGTAAGCCCACATCTGACCTTACTGAAGAAAGAGATCTACTCCTCAACCCTCCAGAATATATGGACCCTGATCCCTCACTCGAATATTTAGAGGTGCCTCCCTCATCTATCCCACACTCTTCTATAGGACAAACTGATTCTCCCCTGCATAAAGTTATCCAATCCTGTCATTCACTTTACTCGACTCTTACTGAAGCAGAAAAAGTCACCTTTCATAGCTTCCCTTGGATCTATAATAAAGCTACAGACCCATCCACCTTCCGGGAAGATCCGACACATCATTCTTCAGATAACATACCTCATACCTCTGCTACCCTTCCACAGATCATAGCATCGCCCAGGCAGCCTATTTCCCCACCCACGGTTGTTGATCCAGATGCTCTTCCCTTGGATCCCCCTGGATTTGGACAGTCGGATGATGTGGACCCAAACTTATTAGAAGTGCTGGCCTCATCGACCACCCCTTCCTCCTTACAGGATAATGTCCCTCAACTGGCTATTTACAGGGGCAAAGAACTCATCAGACCCAGCACTGAAGCTGGAAGTTCATCCTCCCTGGGGCTAGTAAAAGCTGATAAAGCTATAGCATGGTCGAGAGGCATTGGCACAAATCTCTCCCCGCTTCAGACGAGAAGCTCCAGAAAACAAAAGGAACTCCAGATCTCCCATCAAAATGCTTCAGATCTCTCGCTACAGGAAGGAAAGGCCCTTAGAGCAATGAAGGCCTTGGCTCGTTCAAAATAATGATAGTGCTATCCCTGAATATTCGAGGGATTGGAGGCACCCTCAAGGCTGCCTCCTTCAGAAGACTCCTGGAGAAGACAAAGCCAGACATTATCTTCTTGCAAGAAACGCTTACGGAGGCACAGAAATCCAGGGATTTTGTGTTCCTTTTTCGTCCATCATGGTATACAGTGGCCATTAGTTCCATCGGTAATTATGGAGGGTTACTCGTGGCTTGGGAGCCAAGTACCTTTGACCTGAACCCCCACTTGATTACTGGAGGCATCCTTTGTATGGGGCATTGCCTTGCTACTTCCCGGAAATTAGCCTTTCTGAATATCTACGGCCCCTGCTCGGACCGAAAGAGATTCTGGACACAACTGGATGACAGTGGAATTCTTTCCATCCCATCACTCATTGTTGGAGGAGACCTCAATATCATCCTTTCTGCCACAGAGAATTGGGGAGGCAACTTTGTTCCGGGGGCTACCGAATATTTCTACAGGAGAATTTTTGCTACTAACAAGCTTACTGATATATTACCAACTCAGCTCGTCCCCACTTGGAGGAATGGCCGATCTGGACCGGAAGCCATTGCCAAAAGGTTAGACAGATTTCTTGTTGCTGAAGAGTTTTTGTCCTCTACTATTTTACCGGCCTCGAGGGTTGAACTCCCTTTTTTCTCCGATCACGCTCCCATTCTTTTGCAGTTGTGGACACCAGACCGAATTTGCTCAACCCCTTTCAAATTCAATCACAATTGGACCCTGGAGGAGGACTACAATCATTTGGTTACTACTGTATGGAACGATCCCTGCTTCAACACGGAAGCCAATGCACAACGACGTTTGAATTGGAAGCTAAAAGTTATAAAGGACCACACTAGATCGTGGTTTCATAAAAAAAAGAAAGAGGAACAGGTCCGTCTCAACACGCTGGAGCATGGAATTACACAAGCTATCCAAAAATCAACCATATCAGCATTATCTACAGAGGAGGCAATCGAACTGAAGTTGCTTGAGACAAACAGGAAATCGATACTTTGTGCACAAGAAAATGCCTGGCGGCTCAAAAGCAGAGCCACATGGCTTAAATGTGGCGACTCCAATTCTAAGTATTTTCATCAGGTAGCGTCCTATAATAGAATTAAAAAGAGTATATGGTCCATTAAAAATGAAGGGGGGGACGTCTTTCGTGGTCAGGAGGAGATAAAGACTGAAGCGGTCGGATACTTTAAACGCCTTTATATTATACAGAACAGACTCAACCTCCAGGAGAAGTGCTATACTGCCAGCCTTTATCCCTCGGTTGTATCTGAAGAGGAAGCGGTTTCCCTTTTTGCCCCTGTTACCCTGACAGAGATAGAACACATTCTTCATAAATTTAAGAAGGACAGGAGTCCTGGCCCTGACGGCTGGACGTCAGAATTCTTCCTACACTTCTTCAACCTGGTGGGAGAGGATTTACTCCAGATGGTAGAAGATTCTCGTTTAACTGGCAAGGTTATCGGGAGCCTCAACTCTACCTTTTTGGTATTAATCCCGAAACAGAAACACACAATTGCCTTCAGCGACTTCCGGCCAATTTCACTCTGCAATCTAGTATATAAGCTTATTGCCAAAGTGATCTCTAATAGAATTAAACCCTTTCTACAAAGGTGTATCTCTACAGAGCAGCTGGGTTTCCTAAAAGGCCGAAGGATCCAAGACGCTATTGCTACCGCTCATGAGTGCATTCATTCCATCAAGCATAAGAATTTAAAAGCCCTCGTCTTGAAGTTAGATATCCAAAAAGCCTTCGATAATATCGACTGGGAGTTTCTAAGATTAGTTTTGTTTTCCGTGGGCTTTGGAGAAAAGTTTAGCAATTGGATTCTCTCTTGTGTTACTAATGCCAACATAGCGGTATTAATCAATGGCGAGCCATCTTGCTTCTTCAAGAGTGAAAGGGGCCTCCGACAGGGGTGCCCACTTTCCCCCTTTCTTTTTATCCTGATCATGGAAGGACTTAGCATCCTTCTCACTAAAAAAGTTGCAGATCATCATCTATCGGGTTTAAAGTTCACCACTGGCTTTAATCTAATTCATCTTATGTTTTGTGATGATGTGCTAATTTTTTTGAAAGCTGAACAGGAGGAATGGCTAGTCTTAAAAGAAACATTAAAGCTCTTCTGTCAAGCTTCGGGTCTGTCCCTTAACTTCAATAAGTCGACTGTTCACTATTGGGCCATTTCAGATACAGATTTACAGCACCTAAAGGAAATCATTCCCCTACCTTTCTACAAACTTAGTGAAGGTTTTACCTATCTTGGTTTCCATCTCAAACTGAGATCTTCAACACCATGCGACTGGCATTGGCTTGTGGCACTTTTAAAAAAAAAAATCAGTTTCTGGTGTAATAAATGGCTGTCGATTGGGGGTCGATATATTCTGGTCAAGTCAGTTTTGGAAGGACTAGCAGTCTACTGGATGTCACTGGAGCGGTTACCAGCAAAGATTATTTTGACCCTTCGGAGACACATCTTCAATTTCCTTTGGAATGATCAGGTTGGCAAGTGTCGTTTTCACCTTTGCAGTTGGCAAGAGCTGTCCAAGCCTCGAAAGACTGGGGGCTGGGGGATAAAAATTCTCTCTACCTTCAATCAAGCGCTTCTGGCCAGCTCCTATTGGAGAGCACTCACCCACTCTAGCATATGGAGCCGTCTGATTAAAGCGAAGTATTTGGGACCCCTTTCCCTTCTTGACTGGATCAGAAAGCCGACTCACTTACAACATTGGTTTTCTCCCTTCTGGAAAGGTATGGTCGCGTCCTCTCAGGTAATTCTTCACTGGTTACGGTGGAAACCCGGTAAGGGGACGGACATACATATTGGCCGGGATTTGATCCTTGGTCTGGGTGACCAATCGATCCTCTCACCTCTGCTGAGCGCGCGACTAGAGGCGTTGAATTACTCTTCCCTGGCCCAAGTTAATTTACCGACTGGTGCTTTATCCCTTCTGGATGACTGGTTGGACAGTGGCGCCCTGTCCCTGGATGGTTCGCTGGCCTTAGAGTGGAGCCGATACACATCGGCCCTCAAAGGTGTCGGGATATCGCTCACCGACAAACCTGATATTTTGCTTTGGGCCGGGGGCGACGCCACGGGCTACATCAATGTTAAAAATCTATATGTTGCGCACATACACCAGATGAGACTGGAGGCTGATCACTCTTGGATACGTCTCATTTGGACTTGGCAGGTCCCGCTTAAGCTTAAGCTCTTTATCTGGCTTGCGGGTAGAGGGAAGCTTCTTACCTGGGAGGCACTAAGACATAGAGGCTGGGAGGGACCTGGCTTGTGCCCACTCTGCAAACTCGGAACAGAAGATGTGCATCATCTCATGGTGCATTGCAACTTTACGAAGGAGGTTTGGCAACAATTGATTAATTCTCACTCTCTATCAACGACCTGGGGAGGAAGCACGTTCTCGGCCTGCTTTGCTGACTGGAATGCACAAAAAACAGCTCCCCCGAGCTTAGCTGTTTACACCTGCTGGCATATATGGAAAGAGAGGAATCTAGCGACCTTTGAAGGTCATCCCCCTTCTATACAGGCGGTTATACAAAGAGTTTGGGCTACCTTCCATTGGCTTTCCCCATCGATCAAAATAATGGCTCCAAAGACTTGTGAGATCACTATATCAGAAGGTTATACTCTGGCGTGTTTCGATGGAGCAGCTGCAACCTCTGGCCTAAACTGTGGGGCTGGTGGACTTTTCAAAACACATCCAAAGAGAACTACAAGTTGGTTCTTAAACTGTGGGAAGGGCACGAATTCAAAAGCAGAGATTTTGGGATTGTGGGCATCCCTTGTCCTCGCCTCCTTTTGGTCACTGGATCACCTACTAATCCTCGGGGACTCGAGATTAGTCATAGAGTGGATCAACAATAAGTGCAAACTCCACACAGTTCATATAGAAGGCTGGATGGATAGATCACAGCTGCTCTCGAAGCAATTCATGGATGTGAAGTTCAGCCATATCTCCAGAATGCATAACAAGGAGGCTGATGCTCTATCTAAAAGAGCCCTCAGCGGTGTGGTGGGCCGCCTATCAATTTTCCATAGTGAGAATGGGATCGATAGTCCCATTACCTATTTAACCCTGTTCGAATGAGTGATCTGTGCTGGCTTTGGTTTCAATTGATGAAGCCTGCCCCTTCCGGGGGATTTTTGCAATTAACCTCCTCTTCAGACTTTCTAATACACCGTTGGATCGGCATCAGCACGCCCATAAGCATTGGGTTTTCATCTCTGCATGGATGGAGGACGCCCATAGGCGTTGGGGCTTCCTCACTGCATGGATGGAGGCGGGAGTGCGATCTGATCCACACTCAACACTGATCTCTTTGTCTGTTTACTCCGGTGGTTTCCTCGAGCTTTCGAATTTTCCCAATCTGGATGACCCTCCTCTGTTTCATCGGCGACAGCTTGACCCACTCAGCATCGGGATCTTTATCTATGTTGATCGGTCATCGGGATCTTTATCTATGTTGATCGGTCATCGATGGAATTGGTTTGACTATAGGTCCATATTTTCTCCTGTTCTACAGCTCACTAGAGCTTGTTATGTAAATGATTATATTTTAATATATATCGAGTAATTTTTTCTTGGAAAAAAAAGTAATAGATTTTTAATAAATTATTAATTATTAATTATTTAATATATTAATATATTAATTCAATAATTAATAATATATTAATACATTAATATACATTATTACATTAATAATTAATTAATACAGTATTATTATATAGGTATTAATATATTAATGGTTGTCCCCATGGTATGTCCGTCGTCAACAATCACTTTATAAAAGTGGTTGATATAAGCGGATCAATGCTATTTTCCACCTTTACAAATTAATGACCTCGATATAAAATGGTTGTTACTAGTTCCTAATTCACCGGATCACTTTTTAAACAATGTCGATGTCCACCCTTATGAAGTATATCGAGCATATGATTCTTCCCATTCGCCCAACGATCGGTCAGTTTGGTTTGTGGTTGATTTATTTTTTAAACTCGATGGGCGATTTTTCTTATTGTCGACCATCCATAAATTGATTTCTTTAATCGATCGTCAATAATAATTAGTCGACTAAGTCGACCAACTTGCCAAAACGCACTTTCGGGGAAGACAAAGCTTAGTGGATCAATCAGATGTCGGTGATCGGTCGGTCGACTCTCATGTAATCGAATCTTCTTCACTTATTCAACCAATGCAATGACCAATCCGTAGATTCGATGAACGACTCAAACACTTTTTTGATCTCTAAAAAAAATGCAGTGTATAATTCTTCTATCCACACTTCTTGTAGTTGTTGTGTGTGGCAGCTATTCCTTGGTCGACTTGTCGTAGGTCGAAGTGAAAACCATCGGTCGATTATTTGACCATCACATGGATACCAAGGACGTAAGAGAGCCACATCTATTTTTCTTCCAAACTAGGGCAGGTGGCCTTATCACTTTTCGACTTCCAAATCGAAACATCCTTCGTTGGGTATATGGGACCAGCATGCATGTCGATGGACGACTTGTCGTGACTCCACGTCGATATAACAAAAAAACTCGTGGACAAGGAAGATGACGAGGAAACTTGTCATCTTGAGTGAAGGAGACTCGGAAGAAAATCAACACACTCATCCTTGAGGACAATACTCCAGGTTCCTGGTTTGATTGATTAAATTGATGAGATTCAAATTTACACATATCGAGTTTGATAACTGATAAACACTATAGTTGCGATAACAATCTTTGAAATTTTTTGTTATTGAATACTTGGTAGCATGTGAGCACTATTGAGATGAATGCTTACTGTAATCATTCACTAGATATAACTAACATCTCCTCTAGGAGAAACTTCTTATTTTGTTTCTAGGTTACCATGGAGGAATGATTGATCACAACACTAGAAGAGTGTTTCTCTCATTCCTTATTATTGTATTTCTTACTTTTTACCCTTGTTTCATGAAGGTCACAAGTGATATCTCTAAATGAGCTATTGTGATGATTGTTCTCGCTATTGTTTTATTATTGTTACAAAGAATATTATTCTTGTCTATTGCTTCTCCGTTGGTGTTCTTGTTCTGGGCAGATCACAGGTGATAACCCTGAGGGAGCCATAATGACGATTGCGGGAGGAAATATATTAGATGAGACATGGAGCAGACTATCTAAGTTGCATATATGACCATATACATCCATATACCGAAGAAGAAGAAGCTACTTTTGCTAGATACAAAACATCTCATATGGAGACAGATCATGAGGAGATGAAGGCTCCAAATATTACCGAACATTAGAATAGAACTCACAATAGACTTGGTCAATGGATAATGAACACACCTTGACAAGAAGCAAAATTCGTTTGCTAACTCAACTTTTCATATTAATACTTGGTATTCAACACCAAGTATATCTCGTATAGACTATGAAGTTTTTTTAGACTTGGAGGAAATCAAGGCTCGGAGTAAGGCTGATCTCATAAAGGATCATATGGGAAAAAGAGACATCTTCTAGGACTGGAAGACAGATGCCATGAGTTGAGAATACTTGATCGTAGCTTCAGAGACCTCTAGGAGACATGAAATCTCCTAAGAAGATTCCCTTGTTTCAATGACAGAGGAGGATGCCAGTCAGAAGGACTGGGATATAGAGTTTTCCTTAAGACCAAAAGGGAATTCAATGGTGACTTCCAAGATTGATCTAACAGATCAAACATGCTATAGATAAGAGTATAAAGATGTACAAAGCCTTATTTGTGTCTAGAGAATTCTCCCAAAGAGAGAAGAATATGACGAGAAACTTGCTCCAGTAATCAAAGAAATAGTTCTAGTGTTCATGAAGATAGTCAGAACAACCATGATTATGATACAGTATGAGATTCATAGGGAGAAATCCATGTATTTGATATTGAGTTACCTCCATGAAAGAAGAAAATCTACCTTCAGTATCAACCACTCTCAGTTTCAGTTGAATTTGTTGCCATGATAGAATAAAGGAGCTACTCTCAGAGTTCAACAACTATAGGGAGAATGGAGCAGTCATTATCAACTTCAGAGCAGTTGTTGGTGCAGAGTCCCAGTCCTAGAGGAACAGTTGCAGCGAGAGTAGAGAGCATACTCTTAGGAAGTGAGACAGATAGTGCTTTGCAGAAATCCCATGGAGTTAGCACATGATTTTGCATATTGATTTGCAGCTAAGAAAGTGTACTAGGTTGGTACAATGTGATGTGAAAATTTGGTTTCGAAGTACATGACACGAAGAATCATGTCTGCAAGTTGATGCAAGCTCCAAGAGCTTGCTATGGCAGGATTGATAGTTTTTCTGATGAGCTTGGGATTTACCAAGAGTAAAGTTGATCCAAACCTTTACTTCAATATTGAGAATGATGGATCAGTTATATTATTGCTATATGTGGATGACTTATTCTTGATATATGAAGAAAATCTCATCACAGATTGTAAGAAGAAGATTGTCGCTGAATTTGAAATGAGAACCTAGGCCTAATGCATTATTTCTTAGGTCTTGAAGTACGACAGATCCTAGAAGAGATTTTCCTTAGTTAAGGAAAGTATGTTGTGGAAATTTTGAAGAGATTCGACATGATGGACTATAGAACCATGTCTACTCCTATGTAGATGAATCTAAAGTTATTGGTTGATAATCTATACAAACATATGATTGGTTCGTTGATGTATCTGACGAATACCAGACGAGATATATGCTTTGCTTTGAACACCTTGAGTCAATATCTGGTGGAGTCCAGACGTGTTCACCTTGTTGTTGCAAAGCATGTGATGAGATGCCTTAAGGGTACGTTGGATTATGGCCTCTATTATACTGGAGACTGTGACTTTAGGTTGTATGGCTATAGTGATTCATATTGGGATGGAAGTGCTTCAGATAGAAAAATCACTTCAGGATGATGTTTTAGTTTGGGGTCAGTCATGACTTCGTGGAAAAGTAGGAAGACATCCAGTATTGCTCTTAATACGACAACAACAAATTACATTGCAGCATGCTCCACCAGTTTTGAATCCATATGGATTTAGAAGTTGTTGACAAGTCTGTTTGATCTGGAGATGGAAGCTACCACAATTCTATGTGATAACTAGAGTTTCATAAAGATGACAAAGAACCCAATGTTCCATGATAAGACAAAGCACATTGAGATCCGGTACCACTACATTCGTGACATGGTGCATAAGGGAGATGTAAAGCTCCAATACGTTGGCACAAATGAGTAGGTTGCAGATGTGTTGATTAAGCCTCTGTCTCATGTGAAGTTTGAGTACTTTCAAGAAAATCTTGGTGCAGTCTGAAAGGACCTCCCTCGAAAGGGGGAGTGATGTTGATGATACTATGGTATCCTGACCAACAACGAGTAGCTCAGTTAGGATTTTATATCCTAGGGGACTTCTCATCCCTAGACAAATCCTGAAGGTCTGGTAAGGATGGTTTGTCAGAGTACCTGTGCATGTATATTCCAGGTGTAGTCAGTAGTGGTAGCTCAGTTAGGATTCTATATCCTAGTGAATCTTATGATTCCTGGGCAGATCGTGAAGGTCCAGTAAGGATGGTCTGGCAAAGTACCACAAATGTTGTTGTTGATGCACCTATCTCATTCTATTTCCACATATAGATGTTGATATTCCAGCTTCGTGTTGTTGATGATGTTATTCCAGCTTCGTGTTGTTGATGATGTTGTGGTTCCAGCTTCGTGTTGTTGATGTTGATGTTCCAACTTCATGTTGTTGATGATGTTGTTCCAGCTCTGTGTTGTTGATGTTGTTGTTCCAGCTTCGTGCTATCAATGTTGATGTTCTAGATTCATGCTAATGATGATGATGATGTTACTCCAGCTTCATGTTGCAGATGATGATGATGTTCATTTTCCACTGATGTTGATGATGAGAAAAACTTCCGATGACCTATAGATATGATCGACAATGTTTCTGATGTTGATAACAATGTCCCCTCCTCTTGATGATGTATTGAGTCATGTTAGTAGAACACCCTTCTTGTTAAGGGGGAGTGTTGAATTATTGTAACTTCGAAGAATATTCTACTTATACTTAAGTCATTATTGTATAGATCAAATCCCCTTTTGTGGATTGGTCAACATGTATTTGTAGGGTGGTATTTGTAAAGTCGACCCCTAGTAATTGTAAAGTGGTTTTAGCCACTTCTAGGAGAATTCAGCTCCACCAAGTGAAGAGTCACAACCATAGTGCCACCTCACAACTTGTATTTATATTTGAGGATGGTGTCTCATTTAAATACACACCTAGCTCCGCAGTGCACAAGTCTTAGAGGAGAAGTTGTTGCAACTGGGGGTGACGTCAAGGAGGGTTTCTGGTCTATCTCTTGGTATTTCTTGGTCAAGTGGTGCGCTACTCTTCCTAGTGAAGGAGTAGAGGAGGGTATTTTGTTCGGTATTTGGTGTATCTATATTGAAGAATTTTTGTTGGGTTTTCTTCCCCGTGAGGGTTTCCTAGGATAATCTGTGTGTCTCTATTGTTTCTATGATTTCCTCTCTTTCAATGATCTTATTTATGAAGCTAATGTGATAAATGATTATAATAATAAAGAAGAATCGTAACTGCTAGTTGTATAAGTAAAAATTCAACAGTATAAATGTTAGTACTGGTGTTGGTTGGTTTCCACGTGAAAAATGGCATTTAGACTTGTCAATGAATGAAAATCATAGTCAGGAATCAACCCAACACATTGACGTGAAACCCAAGTCGACCAGGTTGACCAACATTTCTAATGCAATACTATTTCTTTGATAAGTCGACGTTGACCTAACAACATCGCATTATCCAAGTGTTAAAATAACTTATGATTCTTGTATCGATCCAACCATGGACAACTAATCATTTGAAAACAACCATTAGCATGATCATCATCGAGAGGACCTTCAATCTTTGAGAGACCACAAATATCCAACGAACTAACTTCAAAGCTTTCACCATTGTAATATTAACATAATTATTTGCATCCTCGTTTGTGGTCGATTGACATCCATGAGCAGCGAAAAGTTTTCCACACAGGGGAAACATATTTCAACAAATAAAATCAACGTTCTTCAACAAATTTTATTTGGCATCCTCAATATTAAACAACATCAATGACCAGATATTACAAATTGCAGACCCCATTCTTCATTGTAGATTATTTATTACATTTCTCGATTATCTCATTTTTATGTGTCGACTTATCTTTCCATGAACATTTCCTCCAACGATATTTCATAAGCTACGTTGTAGACTCGTTTTCAGTCGACCAACATCCACAAGAAATCAAGAAATCTTGCAAGCAACATCAACATAAACAATCAACCACGAACCATAAAACATTTTTAGGCAACATCACCCTTGTGCGAGCAACAATCATCGATTATCCCATAGAATCCACGAGTAATAAAAAATATCTTTCATGCAACATTGCAACATTACATTCCATGAGAATCTCAAGCACATGATCAAATCGATTGCAGATTCTTCTTCTCTCATTCTTCCTTGCAGGTTCAGGCCACCCCCCATTCGTTGTTGTTGTCACCCAACCGGATGAAGGAGGAAAGAACGCCAATGTTGTAATCTTGTAGATTATAAAAACATTCACAGAGAGACTACATTATAATCACCTGACACTCATAATCACAAAGAAGAGAAGTATTTGGGAGGGTTAACCATCCATGTTTCTATTCGTCTTCATGAGTATAAGTACATAAGAGAAATGGTTGGAGCAGTTGTACCTGGTCCAACTAATCATTAGTTTAGTTCTTTTATGCATTGATTACATATGTTCATATCTTTATTATGCTTTACATTATTATACTTAGGATAATGTATGATGACATTTACATGGCCTAGAAGGCCTCCTAAACAATACCTTTGTTGTGCATAGCTCGAAGTCCTTTTTCTCCAATATCATGGTCAAGTCGACTTTATGATGACTTTTCGAGTCGGTTTTAATCGAATCATCTCGAGTCGAGTCGATTCCCCATCCTCTCATGCCATATCATGGTCAAGTCGAATTTATGATGACTTTTTGAGTCGATTTTAATCGAATCATCTCAAGTTGAGTCGAGTTGATTCGAAGTCAAAGTCGAGTCGACTTTAGAAACAACGATGTTGTTGATTCCAATCGAGTTGACACTCCCTAATAACTTGTATAGGGATCCAATCCAAACTACTTTCATTAATACCATCTCACCTCTGAACATCTTGCACGAATCATTCTAAAATAGAGTGTGCACCCCTGCATCACTCATCTTGCTGACAAATATCAGGTTTCTTGCTAAACTTGGAATGTGTAGCACACCTGGAAGGGTTCTACTCCTCCCATCCCGTAGTATCAGTCGAACTCTTCCTTGTCCGACAAATTTGGTTGTTGAGTTTTCCCCCAAGAACACATCTCCTCCTTCATATTGTTCATGTTCGCAGAACCATTATCTATGTGGTGTCATATTATAGGATGCTCCTGAGCAGATCAACCAAACATATTGATCTAATTGTGTACTAGTCAATGCTAGGTACACATCGCTTCCTTTATCTGGAGTCGTCTTTCTCTGAGTTGACTGCTTCTCATTAGATCCTGTACTGACTTCAATTAACTTCGACTTGCAGTCCCTTTTGTAATGCCCGACTTTACTGCATTTCCAACATCTTCTCATCGACTGAACATGGGATTTAGATCTACCCTTCGACTTAGACTTTCTACCTAAGAATTTGTATTTATCTCTGTCAACCAATCAACCTCTCACCACTAATGCATCTTTGGTCGATCCTTCCATGTTCTTCATTCTCATTTCTTCTGACAATAGAGATGCAACCACGTCTTCTAGAGCTAGTGTGGTTGAATTGCTCCCTATGGCCACGACTAAGTTATCCCACGAGTATGGAAAATAACATAATAGGCTACCAAATTTCTCTTCCTCGGTGATTTTAATATCCATAGAATATAACTGGCTAATCTAGGTGGATATCGGTGGCCATCCACCTCTTCCAACTTGCTCACATACAATTTTCATCTTGAATTTGTTTTTTTCTATATTTTCGGGTCCTAAACTTCTGGGGTCGTTTTGAGGCCCTAAACAACATTTTTTTGGCTCACAAAAATTACTCTATATACTCAATAACAATGTGACATAAAAAATTGTAGTACTCGGATATACCTTTCCAATGGGCTATTGTGTGCCTAAAACGAAGATTGTATGCAAAAGTTACGATCCCGGGAAGTTGATGTACCAACTTACCCCAACGAGGCCCACATGACTTTTGGCACTTCATATCCTAGGGTTAGGTTTTTGGATGTCTATCATTTTTTTATTTCTTCTTGATGCTAAAAAGGCCTGGAGGCCTCATTGTAATGTGTTGAAATGAGTGCACGTAGCTTCCACATCTCTTCTCAGGGATTAGCTACCATTGTATCTTTGTTATTGTTCTCTGTATATCAAGGTTAATGTTATAGAAATGTGTTTCATTTCGTTCCAATCATAAATCTGGATCAATGGTATCATAGTGGTATTCTCTTCATTTGTTTCTTTGTGAATGTCCCGAACGAGGTCAGGGTATAAGCAGTTAGGACTTGAACCAATTGAGCCTTTGCAAGATCGGCCTTGCTGAACCCAATGGACGCTCGTGGAGGAAGAAAATAGAGATGATGGGGTAGGAGATCCATTTAAAATGTTGTTCGAGGAAGTCCTCCCGCGACAGAGGAATGAGATGATGGAAAATTTTGTGCAAATCTTTCGATGAATTCCAACAAGCGACACATCTTCGTCAACCGGAGGCGCCACCCCCTTCAAGGTACAGATCAATTTTGATATTCCTATATTTGAATGTCAGATAGATGAGGATTGTGTAAACAAGTGGTTAAACCTTCTAGAATGGTATTTTTTCTGTCCATAACTTTTCTGATAGAGAAAATATTACATTTTCACTCCTTAAGGCCATCCCCCATGTCAAAGATTGGTGGGAGACTTTCTGGAGGAAAAAGGAAATAAGGGAATATACATTATTTGTAGTCGCACCCACTTGGGGTTATTTCAAGGATGTTATTAAGGAAAAATACTACCTTGTTGAAAGTTATGATGACTTACATACAAGATGGACCACACTGCGGCATGAAAGGGACCAAACAGTGCCAGAGTTCACCAATGTCTTCCATACCTTGGGAACTAAGTTGGGTATCAAAGACTTTGAGTGACATACAATGCTCAAGTACCACGGTGGTATGCATAGATACATCCATACAGAAAGGGAGTTTATGGATATCTCGTCCTTAGGAGAGACCTATCGATATGTTGTCAAAATCGAGAAGAAGATTAAACAAATGATGTGGAATTTTGGGTCTACGAACCCCTCACAACAAAAGCAGAGAAAAGGTGGCTCCAACTCGTAGAACAAAAGGAAAAGCAAGGATGGACAGCCTTAGGAAAACCATTCTAAAGAAAAAACAAAGAAGGACAATGGGAAGATCACGAAAGACACTGGTAAGTGGTGTGAGTTCCATAAGAGCCCCTGAAATAACACCATTGAATTCCACTCAAAGAAGTCATTGGTGGTCGAGGTGAAATCCTATGAATTAGATGCGGGCTCTAACAAGGAGTCAGAACCATAAAAAGAGAGATGCATCATCGATGCAGAACCCAATGCCATTGTTTCTACCACCAAGGTCCATCCCGGTGAACCTGATGAACCAGAGGAAGGTGAGAACCTCTTTCATTCACAGATGTGGGTGAAGGGTACTCCGATACACTTAATTGTTGATAGAGGTAGTGAGAAGAACCTCATCTCAGTAGAGGTCGTTAAGCAGTTGGCTCTGCCAACAAAACTACACCCACAATCGTACACCATTGGATAGCTCCACCAAGGGAGCGATCTCCGCGTCAACCAACAATGGCGCTTGGTCTACAACATCAAGCCCTTCAAAGATGAGGTATTGTGTGATGTCACCCCCCTTGAATTTTGTGACGTTATTTTGAGCCAACCTTATTTATAGAATTTCATGTTGTATATGAGTCTATGCCCCATAGTGTTATTATTAATTTGGACAAGAAATTGTATAGGATACCCAAGGTAGTCCCACCTACTGCAATTTCCTTGATCTCTGTCAAGCAATGCATAAAGGTCATCTCTCAGACAAAGAAATTTTTCTTCTTCGTGATTCACGCTTAAAGTGAGTGGAAGGTTGCAACCACATCCATGGCCTCCACGATAGGTCTCTCCACGTAGCAGAAGCAAGTGGATAAGGTCATGGAAGAATACAAAGACATCTTCTCCTCACCCACTGGGGTACCTCTGCATTGTTAGGTTAATCACTCAATCGATTTGAACCCCGACGCACCATTACCCAATGGGATAGTCTATCACCACTCTTTGTCAGAAAATGAGGAAATCAAGTGCTGCTAAAAAATGGGCACATCTGACCAAGATTATCACCTTATGGAATCCCAATCATGCTTGTACAAAAGAAAGACATGACATGGTGACTCTGCATTGATTATCGACCCCTAAATAAAATCATAGTCAGGAACCAGTACCCAATTCCTCGAATTGACGATCTCCTTGACCAACTCAAGGGGGCCAAATACTTCAGTAAGATTGATCTAAAGTTCAGATACCACCAGGTCCCAATAGAGCAAACTGATCTATGGAAGACTACCTTCAAGTCCAAAGAAGGTCTTTTCGAATGGTAGGTCATGCCCTTTGGCTTGACAAATGCCCCAACAAATTTCTTGAGGATGATGGAAGATATCTTGTGTCCTTTCACCAATTATTTTGTGGTGGTGTATTTTGATGGCATCATCATCTTTAGCAAGAGTTGGGAGGAACACTTGCAACATATTCAACAGGTTTTTCACACTTTGCAACAACACAAGCTATATGAAAATTTGGAAAAATGTTCCTTCAACATGAACAAGGTCTAGTATCTAGGATACATTGTTGATGAGCATGGGGTGCATGTCGATCCAACCAAGATCCAGGTCATCTATGACTAGCTAGCCCCAACCACAGTCACTGAGCTTCAGAGCTTCTTAGGTCTTGACAATTTCTATCGCAGGTTCATGTTGGGATTCTCCCACGTTGCATGGACCCTTATCCAAGTGACCAGTGGTGGTGGTAAGGAAAACATCATGTGGGACCAATTGCAACAAAAATAATTCGATGATTTGAAGCAGCGTGTGTGCTCAACCTCGATGCTCTCATTACCCGACCTGCAACAACCTTTCAATATTGAGACAGATGCTTCAAACTATGTTGTGGGTGTAGTTCTCACTCAACATGGATATCCTGTGGTCTATCATAGTGAGACACTGTCAGATAATGTCAATAAGTACCCCACTTATGACAAAGAAATGTACTCCATTATACAAACCTAACGCCAGTGGACGCATTACATTCTTGGGAAGGAGACATTCATCCACACTGATCATAAGCCTCTATAGTTCATGCAGACATGAGGAAAATTGTAAAATGAACACCATCAGAAGTGGTCCACTTACTTGCAACAATTCCATCTCAACATCAAGTATAAGACATGAAGCACTGACCACGTCACTGACTTCCCGAGTCGGCCTCCAGTTGCAGCACTAACCATGGTGCTACACTCTTGCAGACATGAGACCTCCGGATGGCCCCAACTCTATGAGAGAGACCCTAACTTCGCCACTACCTACCAGAATCTAGGAACAAACTCAGTTGTCATTGATTTCCATCTTCAGGATGGGATGTTGTGTCATCTAGTACATCTCTGCATCCCATCAAGCGAGCAAGCAAAGCTAATTTGGGAATCTCACTACAATCGGGTGGCAGGACACTTCGGTGTAGAAAATACAATGGTAGTGATTCAGAAAAATTTATATTGGTTGAAACTTTTACATGATGTCAGCAAGTATATCAGGTCCTGAATGACCTACACCATTACCAAACCATTCATTAAGAAACAAGGCATGTACACCCCTTTTCCTACTTGTGACGGGCCCTAGCAATCCATCTCGATGTACTGCATGTATGGCCTTACTTCAATAAAGCAAGGAAATGACTGTGTTTTCATGGTTATTGATATATTTTCCAAGATGGTGATTATGGCTGCCTCCAAGAAAAGCATCACAGTGGAGGCCACTGACAAGCTCTTCTTCGAATGAGTGTGGGTACATTTTTGGATACCACAGACCATCATCTTAGATTGGGACAACTAGTTCCTTAGCACATTCTGGTTGAGCCTCTAGTCACAGATGGACACCAAGCACACCAAATCTACGACCTTCCACCCCAAACAAATGGCCAAACTGAGGTTGTCAACAGGATGATCGTGCATGTCTTGCACAAGTAAAATTCCAAGCATCCACGCACATGGCATGAGAGTCTTCCCTATGTTCAACATAGTTACAACAGATCCATACATAGCTCAATCGACCACAACCCATTTCAAGTGGGGTTGGGATTTCAACCATTGGGTCCCATGGATGTTGTAATACCCCTTGCGTCCACACAGGAAGAATCATCCCATGTACAAACCGAACCTAAAAAATCCACCCAGTTCATTGAAAAAATCCAACATATCTTCCAATAGGTTTAGGATATTTTGCAAAAGTCTAATGCCAAGTGCAAGCAGTGCCATTATCAACACAGGGGGCCCCATAAGTTTCAGGTGGGAAATAAAGTTTGGTTGAATTTATAGAAAGAAATCCTTACACGACCCCATCGGAAGCTTGGTCCACTCTGCTATGGACCTTACACCATCACCAATGTTGTGGGTGACAATTCTTTTGAGCTCAACATTCCCTCCTTCCTTGGCTTGCAACCAATGTTTAATGTGGACCTCCTTTGGCCATACTTTCCACCATTATTGGACACCTCAAAGATAGCAGAACAATTGACACCAAAATATATCAACCTTGAATGCATGTAAAAGTCATCCACTGATCAGAATGTGGACACACAGGTCAATTGTACTCTTCAATAGAAGCTTCAAATTTATTGTGTTGTCAAATCAGGGTAGCTCCTACACCAAGGAAAGTGGCTCACCCAGAGCGAAATTCAACAAAAAATTCCTCGTCTGATGGGGGAAATCAACAAAATGGAGATCATTTCTTACTAAGCGGGGAGGATTGATCTAGGTGGATATCAATGGACACACACTTCTTCCAACTGGTTCACATACAATTTTCATCTTGACAATTTTTTCCTAGCTTTTTGAGTCCTAAACTTCCGGGGCCATTTTGAGGCCCTAAACAACGTTTTTGGGCTCATGCCAGTCACACTATCAACGAAGTAAAAGTTTGACAACAAAATGTGTATTAATCGAGTGAACCTTTCCAATGGGCTATTGTGCGCCTAAAATGAATATCATATGCAAAAGTTACGACCCTGGGAAGTTGATGTACCAACTTACCCCATCGGGGTCCACATGACTTTTGGTGCTTCATCTCCTAGGGTTAGGTTTTTGGATGTCTAGGGTTTTGTTATTTCTTCTTGATGATAAAAAGGCCTAGAGGCCTCATTGTAAGGTGTTGAGACAAATGCGTGTAGCCACCACATCTATTTTCAGAGATTAGCTACCACCATTTGAGCAAGCTTGTTTTATTTTGCATTTTACAGTTCAACAGATTTATTTATTGAATAGAATTTAAGTTTCATTGTATCTCTATTACTGTTCTATGTATATATATATTTTAATGTTATAGATCCATGTTTCATTTAGTTTCTTTCATAAATCTAAATCACTGGCTTAAAATGGTATTAAACACATTTAAATGATCAATCATCAAACTACCCTCACTCATCCTTAGAAGATACAGTTTCTTTCTGAGAAAGAACTTATTTACCAAGGATTTCGACTAGTACAAGCTCCCCAACTTGCTAAATAGTTTCTTGTTCAAATATTCACTCGAGACATTCAACAGTACCGAATCTGCAAGACAAATTCGAATAATACTCATTTCCATTTTCTCGATTTTCTCCCATTCTTTTGTCAACATACCTTTCAACATGGTACCTAGATAGACTGTTTCTCATTGTTCTCGATCCACAAGGAGTTATTCAATTTTAAGCTTCCAAAGCTCAAAATTATGGCCATTGAATTTTTCGATCTCTATTCTCGATCTGCTCGCCATTATTTAACACAATCTTTAAATATTTTTGACTTACGACTCTTACTGAACCTAGGGTTCAACTCATATCCAAGGTTGTTAGACCAAGATCTGATACCACATGTTAGGAAATGAGGAACACTTCCACACTAAACCTAGCAGAAGAGAGGAAGAAAGATTTCAACAAGAAAGTAAATGACAAAGAAAAAAAACAGTACACAAGGATTTTACCTTGGAAACCCAAACCGGGAAAACCAACATTCCTTGAGCATTATGCTATCTTTTTGTCTTATTCTTATCCAGGTGGATATTGGTGGCCACCCACTTGTTCCAAATTCCAACTGGCTCATCTTGACAGTTTTCAGTTCAACATGTTTCTCTATAATGGGGACATTTCTTTGTAATTATGGGTTTTTCACTTCTGAGGCTATCTTAAAGCCCTACACAACATCCAGATGGATGTTGGTGGCCTCCCATCTAGTCCAACTGGCCTATTTTGGTAGTTTTCATCTCAATAGATCTTTATGTACTTTCAGGGCCGTTTTGAGGCCCTAAACAACAATTTTTGGGCTTGCCACAATCAAACTGTAGACAATGTTAGAGTTTGATATCATAATGTGCATTTCTCGAAAAGACCTTTCCAACGGGCTATCACATGCCTCAAACATAGATCGTATGCAAAAGTTACGACCCCGAGAAGTGGATGTACTAACTTACCCCAACGGGGCCCACATGACTTTTGTCACTTCATCTCCTAGGGTTAGGTTTTTGGATGTCTAGGGTTTTGGCATTCATGTTTATTATTAAAAGGCCTTTAGAGCCTCATTGTACTCATCTTCTTGCGAATGAGCGTATCCATCACATCTCTTCTCAGAGATAAGCTGCCACCATTCTAGCGAGTCTTTCACTCTGTATTTTTACAGTCTCTTTCTACAATTATTTCATTAATAGAATTCATGTATTACTATATTTCTCTATTTCTGAAAATATTTCAGTGTGTTTCATTGTAATATCTCTACTTTCATTTCATTCTGCTCATTAATTTGGATCATTGGTATCAAAGAAGGTTGCTCTTGATCGTTTTTCAGTGCATGTCCCCAAAGAGGTCCAAGTATAGCAAGTTGGGTCTCAAGCTTGTGTCTCTTAAGGACAATTTCTCTCCCATGCCCAAGAAACTCTCCATGGTGGAAGAAAAGAAAAATGATAGATAAAAAGATTCTATTAACTTGTTGCTTGAGCATGCTCTCACGCGATAGAGGGATGAAATGATGAAGAATTTTTCCCACATCCTTCAACATTTTTTGATAACAACATGTGCATATTCATCAAGCGACCATTTTAGAGGAACCTCTCCCTTCAAGGTATAAGTTAATTTTTATATTCCCATATTTTAAGGTCAGATAGATGCGGATGCCCTAGAAAAATGGTTAAATATGCTAGAAGGTTATTTCTTTGTTCACAATTTTTCTGACAGGGAAAAGGTCACCTT
>SNQJ01S0052576.1:32806-48154 GCA_010110895.2 Picea sitchensis | reverse complement strand
TCTCATTCTATTTCCACATATAGATGTTGATATTCCAGCTTCGTGTTGTTGATGATGTTATTCCAGCTTCGTGTTGTTGATGATGTTGTGGTTCCAGCTTCGTGTTGTTGATGTTGATGTTCCAACTTCATGTTGTTGATGATGTTGTTCCAGCTCTGTGTTGTTGATGTTGTTGTTCCAGCTTCGTGCTATCAATGTTGATGTTCTAGATTCATGCTAATGATGATGATGATGTTACTCCAGCTTCATGTTGCAGATGATGATGATGTTCATTTTCCACTGATGTTGATGATGAGAAAAACTTCCGATGACCTATAGATATGATCGACAATGTTTCTGATGTTGATAACAATGTCCCCTCCTCTTGATGATGTATTGAGTCATGTTAGTAGAACACCCTTCTTGTTAAGGGGGAGTGTTGAATTATTGTAACTTCGAAGAATATTCTACTTATACTTAAGTCATTATTGTATAGATCAAATCCCCTTTTGTGGATTGGTCAACATGTATTTGTAGGGTGGTATTTGTAAAGTCGACCCCTAGTAATTGTAAAGTGGTTTTAGCCACTTCTAGGAGAATTCAGCTCCACCAAGTGAAGAGTCACAACCATAGTGCCACCTCACAACTTGTATTTATATTTGAGGATGGTGTCTCATTTAAATACACACCTAGCTCCGCAGTGCACAAGTCTTAGAGGAGAAGTTGTTGCAACTGGGGGTGACGTCAAGGAGGGTTTCTGGTCTATCTCTTGGTATTTCTTGGTCAAGTGGTGCGCTACTCTTCCTAGTGAAGGAGTAGAGGAGGGTATTTTGTTCGGTATTTGGTGTATCTATATTGAAGAATTTTTGTTGGGTTTTCTTCCCCGTGAGGGTTTCCTAGGATAATCTGTGTGTCTCTATTGTTTCTATGATTTCCTCTCTTTCAATGATCTTATTTATGAAGCTAATGTGATAAATGATTATAATAATAAAGAAGAATCGTAACTGCTAGTTGTATAAGTAAAAATTCAACAGTATAAATGTTAGTACTGGTGTTGGTTGGTTTCCACGTGAAAAATGGCATTTAGACTTGTCAATGAATGAAAATCATAGTCAGGAATCAACCCAACACATTGACGTGAAACCCAAGTCGACCAGGTTGACCAACATTTCTAATGCAATACTATTTCTTTGATAAGTCGACGTTGACCTAACAACATCGCATTATCCAAGTGTTAAAATAACTTATGATTCTTGTATCGATCCAACCATGGACAACTAATCATTTGAAAACAACCATTAGCATGATCATCATCGAGAGGACCTTCAATCTTTGAGAGACCACAAATATCCAACGAACTAACTTCAAAGCTTTCACCATTGTAATATTAACATAATTATTTGCATCCTCGTTTGTGGTCGATTGACATCCATGAGCAGCGAAAAGTTTTCCACACAGGGGAAACATATTTCAACAAATAAAATCAACGTTCTTCAACAAATTTTATTTGGCATCCTCAATATTAAACAACATCAATGACCAGATATTACAAATTGCAGACCCCATTCTTCATTGTAGATTATTTATTACATTTCTCGATTATCTCATTTTTATGTGTCGACTTATCTTTCCATGAACATTTCCTCCAACGATATTTCATAAGCTACGTTGTAGACTCGTTTTCAGTCGACCAACATCCACAAGAAATCAAGAAATCTTGCAAGCAACATCAACATAAACAATCAACCACGAACCATAAAACATTTTTAGGCAACATCACCCTTGTGCGAGCAACAATCATCGATTATCCCATAGAATCCACGAGTAATAAAAAATATCTTTCATGCAACATTGCAACATTACATTCCATGAGAATCTCAAGCACATGATCAAATCGATTGCAGATTCTTCTTCTCTCATTCTTCCTTGCAGGTTCAGGCCACCCCCCATTCGTTGTTGTTGTCACCCAACCGGATGAAGGAGGAAAGAACGCCAATGTTGTAATCTTGTAGATTATAAAAACATTCACAGAGAGACTACATTATAATCACCTGACACTCATAATCACAAAGAAGAGAAGTATTTGGGAGGGTTAACCATCCATGTTTCTATTCGTCTTCATGAGTATAAGTACATAAGAGAAATGGTTGGAGCAGTTGTACCTGGTCCAACTAATCATTAGTTTAGTTCTTTTATGCATTGATTACATATGTTCATATCTTTATTATGCTTTACATTATTATACTTAGGATAATGTATGATGACATTTACATGGCCTAGAAGGCCTCCTAAACAATACCTTTGTTGTGCATAGCTCGAAGTCCTTTTTCTCCAATATCATGGTCAAGTCGACTTTATGATGACTTTTCGAGTCGGTTTTAATCGAATCATCTCGAGTCGAGTCGATTCCCCATCCTCTCATGCCATATCATGGTCAAGTCGAATTTATGATGACTTTTTGAGTCGATTTTAATCGAATCATCTCAAGTTGAGTCGAGTTGATTCGAAGTCAAAGTCGAGTCGACTTTAGAAACAACGATGTTGTTGATTCCAATCGAGTTGACACTCCCTAATAACTTGTATAGGGATCCAATCCAAACTACTTTCATTAATACCATCTCACCTCTGAACATCTTGCACGAATCATTCTAAAATAGAGTGTGCACCCCTGCATCACTCATCTTGCTGACAAATATCAGGTTTCTTGCTAAACTTGGAATGTGTAGCACACCTGGAAGGGTTCTACTCCTCCCATCCCGTAGTATCAGTCGAACTCTTCCTTGTCCGACAAATTTGGTTGTTGAGTTTTCCCCCAAGAACACATCTCCTCCTTCATATTGTTCATGTTCGCAGAACCATTATCTATGTGGTGTCATATTATAGGATGCTCCTGAGCAGATCAACCAAACATATTGATCTAATTGTGTACTAGTCAATGCTAGGTACACATCGCTTCCTTTATCTGGAGTCGTCTTTCTCTGAGTTGACTGCTTCTCATTAGATCCTGTACTGACTTCAATTAACTTCGACTTGCAGTCCCTTTTGTAATGCCCGACTTTACTGCATTTCCAACATCTTCTCATCGACTGAACATGGGATTTAGATCTACCCTTCGACTTAGACTTTCTACCTAAGAATTTGTATTTATCTCTGTCAACCAATCAACCTCTCACCACTAATGCATCTTTGGTCGATCCTTCCATGTTCTTCATTCTCATTTCTTCTGACAATAGAGATGCAACCACGTCTTCTAGAGCTAGTGTGGTTGAATTGCTCCCTATGGCCACGACTAAGTTATCCCACGAGTATGGAAAATAACATAATAGGCTACCAAATTTCTCTTCCTCGGTGATTTTAATATCCATAGAATATAACTGGCTAATCTAGGTGGATATCGGTGGCCATCCACCTCTTCCAACTTGCTCACATACAATTTTCATCTTGAATTTGTTTTTTTCTATATTTTCGGGTCCTAAACTTCTGGGGTCGTTTTGAGGCCCTAAACAACATTTTTTTGGCTCACAAAAATTACTCTATATACTCAATAACAATGTGACATAAAAAATTGTAGTACTCGGATATACCTTTCCAATGGGCTATTGTGTGCCTAAAACGAAGATTGTATGCAAAAGTTACGATCCCGGGAAGTTGATGTACCAACTTACCCCAACGAGGCCCACATGACTTTTGGCACTTCATATCCTAGGGTTAGGTTTTTGGATGTCTATCATTTTTTTATTTCTTCTTGATGCTAAAAAGGCCTGGAGGCCTCATTGTAATGTGTTGAAATGAGTGCACGTAGCTTCCACATCTCTTCTCAGGGATTAGCTACCATTGTATCTTTGTTATTGTTCTCTGTATATCAAGGTTAATGTTATAGAAATGTGTTTCATTTCGTTCCAATCATAAATCTGGATCAATGGTATCATAGTGGTATTCTCTTCATTTGTTTCTTTGTGAATGTCCCGAACGAGGTCAGGGTATAAGCAGTTAGGACTTGAACCAATTGAGCCTTTGCAAGATCGGCCTTGCTGAACCCAATGGACGCTCGTGGAGGAAGAAAATAGAGATGATGGGGTAGGAGATCCATTTAAAATGTTGTTCGAGGAAGTCCTCCCGCGACAGAGGAATGAGATGATGGAAAATTTTGTGCAAATCTTTCGATGAATTCCAACAAGCGACACATCTTCGTCAACCGGAGGCGCCACCCCCTTCAAGGTACAGATCAATTTTGATATTCCTATATTTGAATGTCAGATAGATGAGGATTGTGTAAACAAGTGGTTAAACCTTCTAGAATGGTATTTTTTCTGTCCATAACTTTTCTGATAGAGAAAATATTACATTTTCACTCCTTAAGGCCATCCCCCATGTCAAAGATTGGTGGGAGACTTTCTGGAGGAAAAAGGAAATAAGGGAATATACATTATTTGTAGTCGCACCCACTTGGGGTTATTTCAAGGATGTTATTAAGGAAAAATACTACCTTGTTGAAAGTTATGATGACTTACATACAAGATGGACCACACTGCGGCATGAAAGGGACCAAACAGTGCCAGAGTTCACCAATGTCTTCCATACCTTGGGAACTAAGTTGGGTATCAAAGACTTTGAGTGACATACAATGCTCAAGTACCACGGTGGTATGCATAGATACATCCATACAGAAAGGGAGTTTATGGATATCTCGTCCTTAGGAGAGACCTATCGATATGTTGTCAAAATCGAGAAGAAGATTAAACAAATGATGTGGAATTTTGGGTCTACGAACCCCTCACAACAAAAGCAGAGAAAAGGTGGCTCCAACTCGTAGAACAAAAGGAAAAGCAAGGATGGACAGCCTTAGGAAAACCATTCTAAAGAAAAAACAAAGAAGGACAATGGGAAGATCACGAAAGACACTGGTAAGTGGTGTGAGTTCCATAAGAGCCCCTGAAATAACACCATTGAATTCCACTCAAAGAAGTCATTGGTGGTCGAGGTGAAATCCTATGAATTAGATGCGGGCTCTAACAAGGAGTCAGAACCATAAAAAGAGAGATGCATCATCGATGCAGAACCCAATGCCATTGTTTCTACCACCAAGGTCCATCCCGGTGAACCTGATGAACCAGAGGAAGGTGAGAACCTCTTTCATTCACAGATGTGGGTGAAGGGTACTCCGATACACTTAATTGTTGATAGAGGTAGTGAGAAGAACCTCATCTCAGTAGAGGTCGTTAAGCAGTTGGCTCTGCCAACAAAACTACACCCACAATCGTACACCATTGGATAGCTCCACCAAGGGAGCGATCTCCGCGTCAACCAACAATGGCGCTTGGTCTACAACATCAAGCCCTTCAAAGATGAGGTATTGTGTGATGTCACCCCCCTTGAATTTTGTGACGTTATTTTGAGCCAACCTTATTTATAGAATTTCATGTTGTATATGAGTCTATGCCCCATAGTGTTATTATTAATTTGGACAAGAAATTGTATAGGATACCCAAGGTAGTCCCACCTACTGCAATTTCCTTGATCTCTGTCAAGCAATGCATAAAGGTCATCTCTCAGACAAAGAAATTTTTCTTCTTCGTGATTCACGCTTAAAGTGAGTGGAAGGTTGCAACCACATCCATGGCCTCCACGATAGGTCTCTCCACGTAGCAGAAGCAAGTGGATAAGGTCATGGAAGAATACAAAGACATCTTCTCCTCACCCACTGGGGTACCTCTGCATTGTTAGGTTAATCACTCAATCGATTTGAACCCCGACGCACCATTACCCAATGGGATAGTCTATCACCACTCTTTGTCAGAAAATGAGGAAATCAAGTGCTGCTAAAAAATGGGCACATCTGACCAAGATTATCACCTTATGGAATCCCAATCATGCTTGTACAAAAGAAAGACATGACATGGTGACTCTGCATTGATTATCGACCCCTAAATAAAATCATAGTCAGGAACCAGTACCCAATTCCTCGAATTGACGATCTCCTTGACCAACTCAAGGGGGCCAAATACTTCAGTAAGATTGATCTAAAGTTCAGATACCACCAGGTCCCAATAGAGCAAACTGATCTATGGAAGACTACCTTCAAGTCCAAAGAAGGTCTTTTCGAATGGTAGGTCATGCCCTTTGGCTTGACAAATGCCCCAACAAATTTCTTGAGGATGATGGAAGATATCTTGTGTCCTTTCACCAATTATTTTGTGGTGGTGTATTTTGATGGCATCATCATCTTTAGCAAGAGTTGGGAGGAACACTTGCAACATATTCAACAGGTTTTTCACACTTTGCAACAACACAAGCTATATGAAAATTTGGAAAAATGTTCCTTCAACATGAACAAGGTCTAGTATCTAGGATACATTGTTGATGAGCATGGGGTGCATGTCGATCCAACCAAGATCCAGGTCATCTATGACTAGCTAGCCCCAACCACAGTCACTGAGCTTCAGAGCTTCTTAGGTCTTGACAATTTCTATCGCAGGTTCATGTTGGGATTCTCCCACGTTGCATGGACCCTTATCCAAGTGACCAGTGGTGGTGGTAAGGAAAACATCATGTGGGACCAATTGCAACAAAAATAATTCGATGATTTGAAGCAGCGTGTGTGCTCAACCTCGATGCTCTCATTACCCGACCTGCAACAACCTTTCAATATTGAGACAGATGCTTCAAACTATGTTGTGGGTGTAGTTCTCACTCAACATGGATATCCTGTGGTCTATCATAGTGAGACACTGTCAGATAATGTCAATAAGTACCCCACTTATGACAAAGAAATGTACTCCATTATACAAACCTAACGCCAGTGGACGCATTACATTCTTGGGAAGGAGACATTCATCCACACTGATCATAAGCCTCTATAGTTCATGCAGACATGAGGAAAATTGTAAAATGAACACCATCAGAAGTGGTCCACTTACTTGCAACAATTCCATCTCAACATCAAGTATAAGACATGAAGCACTGACCACGTCACTGACTTCCCGAGTCGGCCTCCAGTTGCAGCACTAACCATGGTGCTACACTCTTGCAGACATGAGACCTCCGGATGGCCCCAACTCTATGAGAGAGACCCTAACTTCGCCACTACCTACCAGAATCTAGGAACAAACTCAGTTGTCATTGATTTCCATCTTCAGGATGGGATGTTGTGTCATCTAGTACATCTCTGCATCCCATCAAGCGAGCAAGCAAAGCTAATTTGGGAATCTCACTACAATCGGGTGGCAGGACACTTCGGTGTAGAAAATACAATGGTAGTGATTCAGAAAAATTTATATTGGTTGAAACTTTTACATGATGTCAGCAAGTATATCAGGTCCTGAATGACCTACACCATTACCAAACCATTCATTAAGAAACAAGGCATGTACACCCCTTTTCCTACTTGTGACGGGCCCTAGCAATCCATCTCGATGTACTGCATGTATGGCCTTACTTCAATAAAGCAAGGAAATGACTGTGTTTTCATGGTTATTGATATATTTTCCAAGATGGTGATTATGGCTGCCTCCAAGAAAAGCATCACAGTGGAGGCCACTGACAAGCTCTTCTTCGAATGAGTGTGGGTACATTTTTGGATACCACAGACCATCATCTTAGATTGGGACAACTAGTTCCTTAGCACATTCTGGTTGAGCCTCTAGTCACAGATGGACACCAAGCACACCAAATCTACGACCTTCCACCCCAAACAAATGGCCAAACTGAGGTTGTCAACAGGATGATCGTGCATGTCTTGCACAAGTAAAATTCCAAGCATCCACGCACATGGCATGAGAGTCTTCCCTATGTTCAACATAGTTACAACAGATCCATACATAGCTCAATCGACCACAACCCATTTCAAGTGGGGTTGGGATTTCAACCATTGGGTCCCATGGATGTTGTAATACCCCTTGCGTCCACACAGGAAGAATCATCCCATGTACAAACCGAACCTAAAAAATCCACCCAGTTCATTGAAAAAATCCAACATATCTTCCAATAGGTTTAGGATATTTTGCAAAAGTCTAATGCCAAGTGCAAGCAGTGCCATTATCAACACAGGGGGCCCCATAAGTTTCAGGTGGGAAATAAAGTTTGGTTGAATTTATAGAAAGAAATCCTTACACGACCCCATCGGAAGCTTGGTCCACTCTGCTATGGACCTTACACCATCACCAATGTTGTGGGTGACAATTCTTTTGAGCTCAACATTCCCTCCTTCCTTGGCTTGCAACCAATGTTTAATGTGGACCTCCTTTGGCCATACTTTCCACCATTATTGGACACCTCAAAGATAGCAGAACAATTGACACCAAAATATATCAACCTTGAATGCATGTAAAAGTCATCCACTGATCAGAATGTGGACACACAGGTCAATTGTACTCTTCAATAGAAGCTTCAAATTTATTGTGTTGTCAAATCAGGGTAGCTCCTACACCAAGGAAAGTGGCTCACCCAGAGCGAAATTCAACAAAAAATTCCTCGTCTGATGGGGGAAATCAACAAAATGGAGATCATTTCTTACTAAGCGGGGAGGATTGATCTAGGTGGATATCAATGGACACACACTTCTTCCAACTGGTTCACATACAATTTTCATCTTGACAATTTTTTCCTAGCTTTTTGAGTCCTAAACTTCCGGGGCCATTTTGAGGCCCTAAACAACGTTTTTGGGCTCATGCCAGTCACACTATCAACGAAGTAAAAGTTTGACAACAAAATGTGTATTAATCGAGTGAACCTTTCCAATGGGCTATTGTGCGCCTAAAATGAATATCATATGCAAAAGTTACGACCCTGGGAAGTTGATGTACCAACTTACCCCATCGGGGTCCACATGACTTTTGGTGCTTCATCTCCTAGGGTTAGGTTTTTGGATGTCTAGGGTTTTGTTATTTCTTCTTGATGATAAAAAGGCCTAGAGGCCTCATTGTAAGGTGTTGAGACAAATGCGTGTAGCCACCACATCTATTTTCAGAGATTAGCTACCACCATTTGAGCAAGCTTGTTTTATTTTGCATTTTACAGTTCAACAGATTTATTTATTGAATAGAATTTAAGTTTCATTGTATCTCTATTACTGTTCTATGTATATATATATTTTAATGTTATAGATCCATGTTTCATTTAGTTTCTTTCATAAATCTAAATCACTGGCTTAAAATGGTATTAAACACATTTAAATGATCAATCATCAAACTACCCTCACTCATCCTTAGAAGATACAGTTTCTTTCTGAGAAAGAACTTATTTACCAAGGATTTCGACTAGTACAAGCTCCCCAACTTGCTAAATAGTTTCTTGTTCAAATATTCACTCGAGACATTCAACAGTACCGAATCTGCAAGACAAATTCGAATAATACTCATTTCCATTTTCTCGATTTTCTCCCATTCTTTTGTCAACATACCTTTCAACATGGTACCTAGATAGACTGTTTCTCATTGTTCTCGATCCACAAGGAGTTATTCAATTTTAAGCTTCCAAAGCTCAAAATTATGGCCATTGAATTTTTCGATCTCTATTCTCGATCTGCTCGCCATTATTTAACACAATCTTTAAATATTTTTGACTTACGACTCTTACTGAACCTAGGGTTCAACTCATATCCAAGGTTGTTAGACCAAGATCTGATACCACATGTTAGGAAATGAGGAACACTTCCACACTAAACCTAGCAGAAGAGAGGAAGAAAGATTTCAACAAGAAAGTAAATGACAAAGAAAAAAAACAGTACACAAGGATTTTACCTTGGAAACCCAAACCGGGAAAACCAACATTCCTTGAGCATTATGCTATCTTTTTGTCTTATTCTTATCCAGGTGGATATTGGTGGCCACCCACTTGTTCCAAATTCCAACTGGCTCATCTTGACAGTTTTCAGTTCAACATGTTTCTCTATAATGGGGACATTTCTTTGTAATTATGGGTTTTTCACTTCTGAGGCTATCTTAAAGCCCTACACAACATCCAGATGGATGTTGGTGGCCTCCCATCTAGTCCAACTGGCCTATTTTGGTAGTTTTCATCTCAATAGATCTTTATGTACTTTCAGGGCCGTTTTGAGGCCCTAAACAACAATTTTTGGGCTTGCCACAATCAAACTGTAGACAATGTTAGAGTTTGATATCATAATGTGCATTTCTCGAAAAGACCTTTCCAACGGGCTATCACATGCCTCAAACATAGATCGTATGCAAAAGTTACGACCCCGAGAAGTGGATGTACTAACTTACCCCAACGGGGCCCACATGACTTTTGTCACTTCATCTCCTAGGGTTAGGTTTTTGGATGTCTAGGGTTTTGGCATTCATGTTTATTATTAAAAGGCCTTTAGAGCCTCATTGTACTCATCTTCTTGCGAATGAGCGTATCCATCACATCTCTTCTCAGAGATAAGCTGCCACCATTCTAGCGAGTCTTTCACTCTGTATTTTTACAGTCTCTTTCTACAATTATTTCATTAATAGAATTCATGTATTACTATATTTCTCTATTTCTGAAAATATTTCAGTGTGTTTCATTGTAATATCTCTACTTTCATTTCATTCTGCTCATTAATTTGGATCATTGGTATCAAAGAAGGTTGCTCTTGATCGTTTTTCAGTGCATGTCCCCAAAGAGGTCCAAGTATAGCAAGTTGGGTCTCAAGCTTGTGTCTCTTAAGGACAATTTCTCTCCCATGCCCAAGAAACTCTCCATGGTGGAAGAAAAGAAAAATGATAGATAAAAAGATTCTATTAACTTGTTGCTTGAGCATGCTCTCACGCGATAGAGGGATGAAATGATGAAGAATTTTTCCCACATCCTTCAACATTTTTTGATAACAACATGTGCATATTCATCAAGCGACCATTTTAGAGGAACCTCTCCCTTCAAGGTATAAGTTAATTTTTATATTCCCATATTTTAAGGTCAGATAGATGCGGATGCCCTAGAAAAATGGTTAAATATGCTAGAAGGTTATTTCTTTGTTCACAATTTTTCTGACAGGGAAAAGGTCACCTTCACACTCCTCAAGTCTCTCACCCATGTCAAACATTGGTGCGAAACTTACTGAGAGAAAAATTCCACAGAGGAATCTGGAATATATGGGGCCAAGCCCACTTGGTATTTTTTTGTGGATGCGGTCAAGGAACACTATTACCTTGTTGATAACTATGAATACAAGTACACGAGATGGACCACACTATGGCAAGAGAAGAGCCAAATAGTGTTAGAGTTCACAAATAATTTCCATACCTTGCGCACCAAGATGGTATCAAAGACTCTGAGCAACATCTGGTTCTGAAATACCATGGGGATATGCATAGATACATCCAAACCGAAATGGATTTCCTAATTAACATCTCATCATTAGGAGTTTCCTATCGATATGTTGTCAAAATCGAGCACAAACTTAGGCACCAGAACAAATGGGAGTTTAGGTCTGCAAATCTACAACAACCAAAGCATGATAAAGACATCCCTAACCAATAGCCTCCTGACAACTAGTCCAAGACACAGGAAAAGAAGGGTAAGGAAAAGATGAAGAATGACACTGGGAAGTGGTGCGACTTCCACAAAATCCCTTGGCACAACACCAATGAATGTCACTCGAAACAGTAATTGGTGGTCAAGATTAAAGACATGGAGTTGAACCCTGATTTGGAATTTGATCTAGAAAATTATGAAAATAGACAAATCATTGACGCAGACCCCACTGTTATTGTCGCGACCATAAAAATTCAATCAGAAGAACCAATATATCATGAAGAGGGGGAGCGCCTCTTCCATTCACATATGTGGGTGAAGGGGACCCCATTGCATTTCATTGTTGATAACAACAACCAGAAGAACCTCATCTCAGTTGAGGTCGTTAAAAATTTGGGGTTGTCGACAACACCACACCCGTAACCATACAATATTGGGTGGCTTCACCATGGACGAGACCTTTGTTTCAGCCAACAATGTTTTCTGTCCTATGGCATCCAACCCTTCAAGGATGAGGTAGTGTGTGATGTTTCTCCTCTTGATGTTTGTGATGTTGTTTTGAGCCAACCATATATGTGGAAACGTCATGTTGTTTATGAGTCTCGACCCCATAGTGTCATTATTACTCTGGGGGTTCAGCTCTACAAGATACCATAGGTAGTTCCGACTACTGTTCCACCAAAACAGTGCCGCAAGGTAATCTCCCATACTGCAAAATTCAACGTCTTCACACTATGTTCAAAGGATGCACAGAAGGCCGCTGCAACCACTGCAACCTCATCACCTTCTATCCAGTAGAAGTAGATTGCAGAAGAGAAAGAATATATTTTTTATTCACCTATGATGGTGCCTACACAATGCCCCGTCAATCCTTGAGACAACAGGTTGGTTGAACATATTCAACCCCACCAACAACAGGTTCTTGATAGCCTTCCACAGACCAAGCAGTGCAACTTATCTAACAAGGCATGTAGCTCACCAAGATTCATATTCAACAAACTCTTTCCCCTCTCCCTCAGGAACTCAATGCAATGGAGACCATTTCTTCCTAAGGGGGGAGGATTGATCGAGGTTGATATTGGTGGCCACCCACNCCCCCTTAGGAAGAAATGGTCTCCATTTCATTGAGTTCCTGAGGGGGGAGGATTGATCGAGGTTGATATTGGTGGCCACCCACATGTTCCAAATTCCAACTGGCTCATCTTGACAGTTTTCAGTTCAACACGTTTCTCTGTAATGGGGACAATTCTTTGTAATTATAGATTCTTTACTTTTGAGGCTATCTTGAATCCCTACACAACATCCAAGTGGATATTGGTGGCATCTCATCTAGTTCAACTGGCCTATTTTGGTAGTTTTCATCTCGGTACATCCTTTTGTACTTCTAGGGCCGTTTTGAGGCCTTAAACGACAATTTTTTGGCTTTCCATAATCAAACTGTGGATGGAGTCGGAGTTTTACAACATAATGTGTATTTCTCAAAAATACCTTTCCAACGGGCTATCACACACCTAAAATGTAGATCGTATCCAAAAGTTACGACCCCGGGAAGTCGATGTACTAACTTACCCCAACGGGGCCCACGTGACTTTTGGCGCTTCATCTTCTAGGTTTAGGTTTTTTTATGTCTAGGGTTTTGGCATTCATGTTTATTATAAAAATTCCTCTAGAGCCTCATCATATTCATTTTCTTACAAATGAGCATAGCCGTCACATCTCTTCTCAGAGATAAGATGCCACCATTCTAGCGAGTCTTTTACTTTGTATTTTTACAATCTCTCTCTACAGTTCTTTCATTAATAGAATTCATGTATTACTGCAGTTCTCTGTTTATGACAATATTTCTATGTGTTTCATTGTAATATATCTACTTTCATTTCATTTTTCTCATAAATCTTGTTCATATTCATTCATAATAAAAGGTTACATGCCTAACATTTGTCCACACCTAAGACACAATCGACATCATACCTTCTTGCTTTACACAATAACAACCATGTAGCCAATTCAGATTACATATACATGACCAACAATCTCTATGATCATTGGTTAGTGATTATCCATTAGCTCTTACATCATTACAACACACCTTCTTTATAGGCTTTACAATAGGAAAAACCATAAAGAAAAGGTGCCCAAAGACGCTTATAGATCCAAATAGATCATTGGCTACAAATCCCACAAATCTCGAGATTATGTTATAGTCAACTACTAACTCAGATTACCAATTGACTACCAATCGACCTTCATTCGATCTTTAGTCAGTTTCCACACGCTCAGTTTCCAACCTCTTGTCGGTTGACCTCTTTGACTTGCTCTCAATGTCTTTGACATCAACTTTACCCAGTCGAACCACCTCGACCTTCGACTTGTTGTCGATGTCTTCGACTTCGACTTTACTTGGTCGAACCACCTTGACCTTCAAATTTACCTGGTCAAACCACCTCGACCTTCAACTTGTTGTCGATTCCTTCAACTTCGATTGTCAGTCGATCCACCTCGACTAGACTTTCACTACAAAGAATATAACAACCCAACAATAGGTATATATAGATGTCATGTATTCATTATTGAGTACATGTGAATTGTGATGTATGAACGTATTTGGATATTTGGAAGATATTTTCCTATTATTTAAGGAGTTATTTTGTAACTCATCTCTCTTATCTTTATTGGAGTTGTGATCCACACTCACATTTCTATACATGGTGTGTACTTTTGGTTTATATTGATATCTTAACTCATGAAAATAATTCTAAATTCTTATATCAAACACAAAAAGAGATAAAAAAAAATACCTTCAACTAAAGTGACATTATGCACAATAATAGTTGTTAATATTAATCTCACAAATAGTGATAACATATTTCATATTAAATCATGAAAACAATTCTAAATAGTGAAATCGTATTGAATATTCAAACATGAAAACAATTGTAAAGAGTCATAAGATATTGCATATTAAATATCTTTTAAGGGAGGTTCATGAGGCATATTATACTTATCTTTAGATCACAATATTTATTTTAAAGCGGGAATTGGTCAAGAAACTAACAACTCATATGAATTGATGGCTTTAATGTTGGTCTTGAAACTAGCACAAGAATTTGGTATAACCCAAAATAAAAATTTTGGAGACTCAAAAATGGTTATCCAAAGGATGCGTGAAGAAATTACTCTTAGGAATTTTACATTAAGACCCTTATATGATGAATTTCTCAATCTATTGACATCTTTCTCATATACATATGTATCTCATATTTACAAGGACAAGAACAATCTTGCAAATGGGCTCTCAAAAGATGGAGTTGGACTGGAATGAGGAACTTGGATTGTTTCAGTAATCCAAAATGGACATATTGTAGAGTATAATCATGAACCATGGACTTAACTATAGCCATTACAATTTCTATCTTTGTTTTGTATAATGATAGACCTTCACTGGTATCTAGATAAAAGATTAAATGTACTTTTTTTAATATCACTTTGGTTCTTTTTGAAGAGATTACTAATGTAACTAAGCATGAACAATTTTCAATTTTTGTGTGATGATGAATAAAACATATAAATTTCATGTAAAGGGATTAAATTCACTTATGAATGTCATGGGCATCTGACAATGCACTTTTGTTATATTAATAAAAATTCATTTTTTTCCTTAGAAAAAAGATATTGCATATTAAATTATGAAAAAAATTCTAAATACTAAAGTGACAATGCTAATATAAATAGTTGTTAATATTAATCTTATTGTCACATGTGCCTGATAGTACAATTAAAAATGATCCATAAATCATTAAATATCTTGAAGCTAGAAAATAATTTAATTGTTTAGCAAGATGATGGTTGTAAATGGTTATTTTTCATAGCCAACATCATAAAATGAAGAAAAAATTATTTTGATATTGT
>SNQJ01S0052576.1:14171-32059 GCA_010110895.2 Picea sitchensis | reverse complement strand
AAAAACTCCTCGCTTTCCACCATTGGATCCAACCCCTTTGGGTTTAAAGTTGAAGGACATGGGGGTGGGCTTTGATCCACTTATGTGTGCACGGGTCACGATACCATTTATTATAGTATCTCTGAAAAAATTAATATATTAAATAGTTTAAATTAAGTTGTATTAAGTAAGTAATAACTTACTTATTACTTAATATATTTAGTAATTATAATTAAGTTATTACTTAATATAATTAAGTTAGTAGTTTAAATTAAATTAAGTAATAACTTAATATTATTAAGAGATAAAGTTTTATTAAGTTGTATTATTTAATTTAATACATTAATCCATTAATGTATTAATTTAGACATTATATTAATAAATTAATATATTAATTTAAATTACTAAATTAAGTATATTAAGTAATAACTTAATTATATTAAATTGTATTAAGTTATATTAGTAATAACTTAATATATTAAGTAATTTAAATTAATACATTAATATATTAATTTAGTAATTAATATATTAATGCATTAATTTAGAAATTATATTAATCTACTAATACTTTAACAATATTAAGTAATAGATTTTTAATAAATTATTAATTATTAATTATTTAATATATTAATATATTAATTCAATAATTCAATAATTAATAATATATTAATACATTAATATACATTATTACATTAATAATTAATTAATACAATATTATTATATAGGTATTAATATATTAATGGTTGTCCCCATGACATGTCGGTCGTCCACTAGCAATAATCACTTTATAAAAGTGGTTGATATACACGGATCAATACTATTTTCCACCCTTACAAATTAATGACCTTGATATAAAATGGTTGTTACTAGTTTTTTCCAAGAAGAAAATTTTTCTCAAATTTATATAAGTAATAAATTCTTTTACAAAAACTAGAGTCATGCAGCTGTATAATCAAGAGCAGTGCTGGCCCATCGCTATCCAATACTAAAAACAGTCCCAAAAGGTAACTAGAAGAAATAGTCAAGTCGATACCAGCTTTTACAAGAGGAGAAGAATGAGATGGAAAATAGACAGTATTTAACAACGTTGTCCATGAACTGCTAGTAAAGAGCTTTATGACTCGAAGATATTAATTATGGTGATGGGGCTCTCTATACCATTATCACAATGGTAAACCAAGAGTCTCCCAGCCACTTCACTTAGTGCCATTTTTTTATAGTGCGTCCGCCTAAGAATTGTGGCATCTAGGAATATGGTGGAAGTTAACGTTGGTGAATGAGTTGGCCAACGCCAGCGTTTGTTGCTTCCAACCTTCAATGTGTACAGATTGAAGATTGCACTTATGGTTAATCCATTCAATAATTACTCTCGAGTCTCCGAGAACCAGTAAGTGGTTTAAAGACCAGCTGGAAGCGAGAAAGAGAGATGCTCACAAACCCATAAGCTCGGCTTTGGTGTTGGATCCCTCACCACAGTTTAAAAACCAATTGGTGACCCTTGTCGGATGTGTCTTGAGAGTGCCTCCAACCCCGCAACAATGTCCATCAGCTAGTGCTGCGCCATCAAAACAAATTAAAGTGGAACCAAGCTCCAGCGAGTAATCAACAGAGTTAAAAAGTAAGTCTTTAATAGTGGATGACTGCCATTGAAAAGTGGATAATACTCTGTGGAGGACTGCATAGCAGGAGGGAGGTCGATGTCCAATGTCAATGTCGATGTCGATGTCCACCCTTATGAAGTATATCGAGCATATGATTCTTCCCATTCGCCCAACGATCGGTCAGTTTGGTTTGTGGTTGATTTATTTTTTAAACTCGATGGGCGATTTTTCTTATTGTCGACCATCCATAAATTGATTTCTTTAATCGATCGTCAATAATAATTAGTCGACCAAGTCGACCAACCTGCCAAAACGCACTTTCGGGGAAGACAAAGCTTAGTGGATCATTCAGATGTCGGTGATCGGTCGGTCGACTCTCATGTAATCGAATCTTCTTCACTTATTCAACCAATGCAATGACCAATCCGTACATTCG
The DNA here is from genome assembly GCA_010110895.2 of Picea sitchensis. NCBI lineage: Eukaryota > Viridiplantae > Streptophyta > Pinopsida > Pinales > Pinaceae > Picea > Picea sitchensis. Next base: position 30,043 of record SNQJ01S0052576.1, on the reverse strand, counting down.
ATGAACGAGTCAAACACTTTTTTGATCTCTAAAAAAAAAATGCAGTGTATAATTCTTCTATCCACACTTCTTGTAGTTGTTGTGTGTGGCAGCTATTCCTTGGTCGACTTGTCGTAGGTCGAAGTGAAAACCATCGATCGATTATTTGACCATCACATGGATACCAAGGACGTAAGAGAGCCACATCTTTTTTTCTTCCAAACTAGGGCAGGTGGCCTTATCACTTTTCGACTTCCAAATCGAAACATCCTTCGTTGGGTATATGGGACCAGCATGCATGTCGATGGACGGCTTGTCGTGACTCCACATCGATATAACAAAAAAACTCCTGGACAAGGAAGATGACGAGGAAACTGAGTCGTCCACGTTGGTTCCAAGTATATGTTGAATTATTGTAATTTCGAACAATATTTTACTTATACTTGAGTCATTATTGTATAGATCAAATCCCCTTTTGTGGATTGATCAAATTGGGTCTTGTATAAGATCAAATCCCCTTTTGTGGATTGGTCAACACGTATTTGTATGGTGGTATTTGTAAAGTCAACCCCTAGTCATTGTAAAGTGGTTTTAGCCACTTCTAGGAGAAGTCATCTCCACCAAGTGAAGAGTCACAACCCTAACACCACCTCACAACTTGTATTTATATGTGAGGATGGTGTCTCATTTAAATACACACCTAGCTCTGCAATGCGCAAGTCTTGGAGGAGAAGTTGTTGCAATTGGGGGTGACGTCAAGGAGGGTTTATGGTCTATCTCTTGGTATTTCTTGGTCAAGTGGTGCACTACTCTTCCTAGTGAAGGAGTAGAGGAGGGTCTTATGTTTGGTATTTGGTCTATCTATATTGAGGAAGTTTTTGTTGGGTTTTCTTCCTCATGAGGGTTTCCCAGGATAATTTGCATGTCTCTATTGTTTCTGTGATTGCCTCTCTTTCATTGCTCTTATTTATGCAACTAATGTGTTAAATTATTATAATAATAAAGAAGAACCATAACTGCTATCTGTATAAGTAAAACTTCAACATGGTATCAGAGTAGGCCTTAAAGAGACCAACTCACAATCTAGTTTTTAGTATTGCAACTGTTGCAGAAATAGGGTTTCTGCATAAACCCTAAAAGTGACATTTTACTTGTTTCAGGAGGACATTGGAAAAGGTAACCACACCTAGGAACTCGTCCTAGGAGGGTGCATCTAGTCCCTGAATCAAAATTCCAAAAAATGAATTTAAAAAAAATAGGGTTTCCTCATAAAACCCTAAGTTGTAGTTGGAGTTGCAGTATCAGTTGTAGTTGCAGTGTCAGTGCCTTCATGCCAGTTACAACAACAGTTGCAGTGCCAACACCAGCTGCAGTACCAGTTGTTGGGACTGATTTTTATTGTCCTAGTGCTCCTTACCCTAGCAAATATCTAGCTAACTTTAAGTTACAAGTTGAAGCAACTTTGAAGTTTTAAAGGTTCGTTATTGCTTGTTGTAGTTGTCGGATGGTGCCACTACATGTCGATACTGTCAGAGGTATGTACTTACATATGTTTAAACTATATCATTATTCTAAAGGATATTTGCAAGAGAAAAGATATTTTATCTAAACAACAATCGTAGATCCAGAGGGATCTCAGATCCAACACATTCAAAGGAACGATGCACCCCAGGTTTGATTACTTTGATATGCCTCTACTTGTTATGGAATTATTGTAATCTTATGAATATCCAGGTTGCATTTTGATCTATTGAAGTTATCATACTAACCATTGGTCAAAATTAAATTCAAAGTATTAGATTGATTAAAGTTGATATTATAGAGTTTATTCCCTAACTTGGTTTTCTGTCAAGATAACATATTGTCTCAATGCATAGGATAGGTTAAAGAAAGTACTTGTCATCTTGAGTGAAGGAGACTCGGAAGAAAATCAACACACTCATCCTTGAGGAAAATACTCCAGGTTCCTGGTTTGATTGATTAAATTGATGAGATTCAAATTTACACATATCAAGTTTGATAACTGATAAACAATATAGTTGCGATAACAATCTTTGAATTTTTTTGTTATTGAATACTTGGTAGCATGTGAGCACTATTGAGATGAATGCTTACTGTAATCATTCACTAGATATAACTAACATCTCCTCTAGGATAAACTTCTTATTTTGTTTCCAGGTTACCATGGAGGAATGATTGATCACAACACTAGAAGAGTGTTTCTCTCATTCCTTATTATTGTATTTCTTACTTTTTACCCTTGTTTCAGGAAGGTCACAAGTGATATCTCTAAATGAGCTACTGTGACGATTGTTCTCGCTATTGTTTTATTATTGTTACAAAGAATATTATTCTTGTCTATTGCTTCTCCGTTGGTATTCTTGTTCTGGGCAGGTCACTGGTGATAACCATGAGGGAGCTATAATGACGATTGCGGGAGGAAATATATTAGATGAGACATGGAGCAGACTATCCAATTTGCATATATGACCATATACATCCATATACCGAAGAAGAAGAAGCTCCTTTTGCTAAATACAAAACATCTCATATGGAGACAGATCATGAGGACATGAAGGCTCCAAATATTACCGAACATTAGAATAGAACTCACAATAGACTTGGTCAATGGATAATGAAGACACCTTGACAAGAAGCAGAATTCGTTTGCTAACTCAACTTTTCATATTAATACTTGGTATTCAACACCAAGTATATCCCGTATAGACTATGAAGTTTTTTAGACTCGGAGGAAATCAAGGCTCGGAGTAAGGCTGATCTCATAAATGATCATATGGGAAAAAACGAAATCTTCTAGGACTGGAAGACATATGCCATGAGTTGAGAATACTCGATCATAGCTTCAGAGACCTCTAAGAGACATGAAATCTCCTGAGAAGACTCCCTTGTTTCAATGACAGAGGAGGATGCCAGTCAGAAGGACTGGGATATAGAGTTTTCCTTAAGACCAGAAGGGAATTCAATGGTGACTTCCAAGATTGATCTAACAGATCAAACATGCTATAGATAAGAGTATAAAGATGTACAAAGCCTTATTTGTGTCTAGAGAATTCTCCCAAAGAGAGAAGAATATGACGAGAAACTTGCTCTAGTAATCAAAGAAATAGTTCTAGTGTTCATGAAGATAGTCAGAACAACCATGATTCTAATACAGTATGAGATTCATAGGGAGAAATCCATGTATTTGATATTGAGTTACCTCCATGAAAGAAGAAAATCTACCTTCACTATCAGCCACTCTCAGTTTCAGTTGAATTTGTTGCCATGATAGAATAAAGGAGCTACTCTCAGAGTTCAACAACTATAGGGAGAATGGAGCAGTCATTCTCAACTTCAGGGCAGTTGTTGGTGCAGAGTCCCAGTCCTAGAGGAGCAGTTGCAGAGAGAGTAGAGAGCATACTCTTAGGAAGTGAGACAGATAGTGCTTTGCAGAAATCCCATAGAGCTAGCACATGATTTTGCATATTGATTTGCAGCTAAGAAAGTGTACTAGGTTGGTACAATGTGATGTGAAAATTTGGTTTCGAAGTACATGACACGAAGAATCATGTCTGCAAGTTGAAGCAAGCTCCAAGAGCTTTCTATGGCAGGATTGATAGTTTTTCTGATGAGCTTGAGATTTACCAAGAGTAAAGTTGATCCAAACCTTTACTTCAATATTGAGAATGATGGATCAGTTATATTGTTTCTATATGTGGATGACTTATTCTTGATATATGAAGAAAATCTCATCACAGATTGTAAGAAGAAGATTGTCGCTGAATTTGAAATGAGGACCTAGGCCTAATGCATTATTTCTTAGGTCTTGAAGTACGACAGATCCCAGAAGAGATTTTCCTTAGTTAAGGAAAGTATGTTGTGGAAATTTTGAAGAGATTTGACATGATGGACTATAGAACCATGTCTACTCCTATGGAGATGAATCTGAAGTTATTGGTAATACTCTATACAAACATATGATTGGTTCGTTGATGTATCTGATGAATACCAGACGAGATATATGCTTTGCTTTGAACACCTTGAGTCAATATCTGGTGGAGTCCAGATGTGTTCACCTTGTTGTTGCAAAGCATGTGATGAGATGCCTTAAGGGTATGTTGGACTATGGCCTCTATTATACTGGAGACTGTGACTTCAGGTTGTATGGCTATAGTGATTCATATTGGGATGGAAGTGCTTCAGATAGAAAAATCACTTCAGGATGATGTTTCGGTTTGGGGTCAGTCATGACTTCGTGGAAAAGTAGGAAGACATCCAGTATTGCTCTTAATACGACAACAACAAATTACATTGCAACATGCTCCACCAGTTTTGAATCCATATGGATTTAGAAGTTTTTGACAAGTCTGTTTGATCTGGAGATGGAAGCTACCACAATTCTATGTGATAACTAGAGTTTCATAAAGATGACAAAGAACCCAGTGTTCCATGATAAGACAAAGCACATTGAGATCCGGTACCACTACATTCGTGACAGGGTGCATAAGGGAGATGTAAAGATCCAATACGTTGGAACATATGAGTAGGTTGCAGATGTGTTGATTAAGCCTCTGTCTCATGTGAAGTTTGAGTACTTTCAAGAAAATCTTGGTGCAGTCCGAAAGGACCTCCCTCGAAAGGGGGAGTGATGTTGATGATACTATGGTATCATGACCAACAGCGAGTAGCTCAGTTAGGATTTTATATCCTAGGGGACTTCTCATCCCTGGACAGATCCTGAAGGTCTGGTAAGGATGGTTTGTCAGAGTACCTGTGCATGTATATTCCAGTTGTGGTCAGTAGTGGTAGCTCAGTTAGGATTCTATATCCTAGGGAATCTTATGATTTCTGGGTAGATCGTGAAGGTCCAGTAAGGATGGTCTGTCAAAGTACCACAAATGTTACTGTTGATGCACCTGTCTCATTCTATTTCCACATATAGATGTTGATATTCCAGCTTCGTGTTGTTGATGATGTTATTCCAGCTTCGTGTTGTTGATGATGTTGTGGTTCCAGCTTCGTGTTGTTGATGTTGATGTTCCAACTTCATGTTGTTGATGATGTTGTTCCAGCTCTGTGTTGTTGATGTTGTTGTTCCAGCTTCGTGCTATCAATGTTGATGTTCTAGATTCATGCTAATGATGATGATGATGTTACTCCAGCTTCATGTTGCAGATGATGATGATGTTCATTTTCCACTGATGTTGATGATGAGAAAAACTTCCGATGACCTATAGATATGATCGACAATGTTTCTGATGTTGATAACAATGTCCCCTCCTCTTGATGATGTATTGAGTCATGTTAGTAGAACACCCTTCTTGTTAAGGGGGAGTGTTGAATTATTGTAACTTCGAAGAATATTCTACTTATACTTAAGTCATTATTGTATAGATCAAATCCCCTTTTGTGGATTGGTCAACATGTATTTGTAGGGTGGTATTTGTAAAGTCGACCCCTAGTAATTGTAAAGTGGTTTTAGCCACTTCTAGGAGAATTCAGCTCCACCAAGTGAAGAGTCACAACCATAGTGCCACCTCACAACTTGTATTTATATTTGAGGATGGTGTCTCATTTAAATACACACCTAGCTCCGCAGTGCACAAGTCTTAGAGGAGAAGTTGTTGCAACTGGGGGTGACGTCAAGGAGGGTTTCTGGTCTATCTCTTGGTATTTCTTGGTCAAGTGGTGCGCTACTCTTCCTAGTGAAGGAGTAGAGGAGGGTATTTTGTTCGGTATTTGGTGTATCTATATTGAAGAATTTTTGTTGGGTTTTCTTCCCCGTGAGGGTTTCCTAGGATAATCTGTGTGTCTCTATTGTTTCTATGATTTCCTCTCTTTCAATGATCTTATTTATGAAGCTAATGTGATAAATGATTATAATAATAAAGAAGAATCGTAACTGCTAGTTGTATAAGTAAAAATTCAACAGTATAAATGTTAGTACTGGTGTTGGTTGGTTTCCACGTGAAAAATGGCATTTAGACTTGTCAATGAATGAAAATCATAGTCAGGAATCAACCCAACACATTGACGTGAAACCCAAGTCGACCAGGTTGACCAACATTTCTAATGCAATACTATTTCTTTGATAAGTCGACGTTGACCTAACAACATCGCATTATCCAAGTGTTAAAATAACTTATGATTCTTGTATCGATCCAACCATGGACAACTAATCATTTGAAAACAACCATTAGCATGATCATCATCGAGAGGACCTTCAATCTTTGAGAGACCACAAATATCCAACGAACTAACTTCAAAGCTTTCACCATTGTAATATTAACATAATTATTTGCATCCTCGTTTGTGGTCGATTGACATCCATGAGCAGCGAAAAGTTTTCCACACAGGGGAAACATATTTCAACAAATAAAATCAACGTTCTTCAACAAATTTTATTTGGCATCCTCAATATTAAACAACATCAATGACCAGATATTACAAATTGCAGACCCCATTCTTCATTGTAGATTATTTATTACATTTCTCGATTATCTCATTTTTATGTGTCGACTTATCTTTCCATGAACATTTCCTCCAACGATATTTCATAAGCTACGTTGTAGACTCGTTTTCAGTCGACCAACATCCACAAGAAATCAAGAAATCTTGCAAGCAACATCAACATAAACAATCAACCACGAACCATAAAACATTTTTAGGCAACATCACCCTTGTGCGAGCAACAATCATCGATTATCCCATAGAATCCACGAGTAATAAAAAATATCTTTCATGCAACATTGCAACATTACATTCCATGAGAATCTCAAGCACATGATCAAATCGATTGCAGATTCTTCTTCTCTCATTCTTCCTTGCAGGTTCAGGCCACCCCCCATTCGTTGTTGTTGTCACCCAACCGGATGAAGGAGGAAAGAACGCCAATGTTGTAATCTTGTAGATTATAAAAACATTCACAGAGAGACTACATTATAATCACCTGACACTCATAATCACAAAGAAGAGAAGTATTTGGGAGGGTTAACCATCCATGTTTCTATTCGTCTTCATGAGTATAAGTACATAAGAGAAATGGTTGGAGCAGTTGTACCTGGTCCAACTAATCATTAGTTTAGTTCTTTTATGCATTGATTACATATGTTCATATCTTTATTATGCTTTACATTATTATACTTAGGATAATGTATGATGACATTTACATGGCCTAGAAGGCCTCCTAAACAATACCTTTGTTGTGCATAGCTCGAAGTCCTTTTTCTCCAATATCATGGTCAAGTCGACTTTATGATGACTTTTCGAGTCGGTTTTAATCGAATCATCTCGAGTCGAGTCGATTCCCCATCCTCTCATGCCATATCATGGTCAAGTCGAATTTATGATGACTTTTTGAGTCGATTTTAATCGAATCATCTCAAGTTGAGTCGAGTTGATTCGAAGTCAAAGTCGAGTCGACTTTAGAAACAACGATGTTGTTGATTCCAATCGAGTTGACACTCCCTAATAACTTGTATAGGGATCCAATCCAAACTACTTTCATTAATACCATCTCACCTCTGAACATCTTGCACGAATCATTCTAAAATAGAGTGTGCACCCCTGCATCACTCATCTTGCTGACAAATATCAGGTTTCTTGCTAAACTTGGAATGTGTAGCACACCTGGAAGGGTTCTACTCCTCCCATCCCGTAGTATCAGTCGAACTCTTCCTTGTCCGACAAATTTGGTTGTTGAGTTTTCCCCCAAGAACACATCTCCTCCTTCATATTGTTCATGTTCGCAGAACCATTATCTATGTGGTGTCATATTATAGGATGCTCCTGAGCAGATCAACCAAACATATTGATCTAATTGTGTACTAGTCAATGCTAGGTACACATCGCTTCCTTTATCTGGAGTCGTCTTTCTCTGAGTTGACTGCTTCTCATTAGATCCTGTACTGACTTCAATTAACTTCGACTTGCAGTCCCTTTTGTAATGCCCGACTTTACTGCATTTCCAACATCTTCTCATCGACTGAACATGGGATTTAGATCTACCCTTCGACTTAGACTTTCTACCTAAGAATTTGTATTTATCTCTGTCAACCAATCAACCTCTCACCACTAATGCATCTTTGGTCGATCCTTCCATGTTCTTCATTCTCATTTCTTCTGACAATAGAGATGCAACCACGTCTTCTAGAGCTAGTGTGGTTGAATTGCTCCCTATGGCCACGACTAAGTTATCCCACGAGTATGGAAAATAACATAATAGGCTACCAAATTTCTCTTCCTCGGTGATTTTAATATCCATAGAATATAACTGGCTAATCTAGGTGGATATCGGTGGCCATCCACCTCTTCCAACTTGCTCACATACAATTTTCATCTTGAATTTGTTTTTTTCTATATTTTCGGGTCCTAAACTTCTGGGGTCGTTTTGAGGCCCTAAACAACATTTTTTTGGCTCACAAAAATTACTCTATATACTCAATAACAATGTGACATAAAAAATTGTAGTACTCGGATATACCTTTCCAATGGGCTATTGTGTGCCTAAAACGAAGATTGTATGCAAAAGTTACGATCCCGGGAAGTTGATGTACCAACTTACCCCAACGAGGCCCACATGACTTTTGGCACTTCATATCCTAGGGTTAGGTTTTTGGATGTCTATCATTTTTTTATTTCTTCTTGATGCTAAAAAGGCCTGGAGGCCTCATTGTAATGTGTTGAAATGAGTGCACGTAGCTTCCACATCTCTTCTCAGGGATTAGCTACCATTGTATCTTTGTTATTGTTCTCTGTATATCAAGGTTAATGTTATAGAAATGTGTTTCATTTCGTTCCAATCATAAATCTGGATCAATGGTATCATAGTGGTATTCTCTTCATTTGTTTCTTTGTGAATGTCCCGAACGAGGTCAGGGTATAAGCAGTTAGGACTTGAACCAATTGAGCCTTTGCAAGATCGGCCTTGCTGAACCCAATGGACGCTCGTGGAGGAAGAAAATAGAGATGATGGGGTAGGAGATCCATTTAAAATGTTGTTCGAGGAAGTCCTCCCGCGACAGAGGAATGAGATGATGGAAAATTTTGTGCAAATCTTTCGATGAATTCCAACAAGCGACACATCTTCGTCAACCGGAGGCGCCACCCCCTTCAAGGTACAGATCAATTTTGATATTCCTATATTTGAATGTCAGATAGATGAGGATTGTGTAAACAAGTGGTTAAACCTTCTAGAATGGTATTTTTTCTGTCCATAACTTTTCTGATAGAGAAAATATTACATTTTCACTCCTTAAGGCCATCCCCCATGTCAAAGATTGGTGGGAGACTTTCTGGAGGAAAAAGGAAATAAGGGAATATACATTATTTGTAGTCGCACCCACTTGGGGTTATTTCAAGGATGTTATTAAGGAAAAATACTACCTTGTTGAAAGTTATGATGACTTACATACAAGATGGACCACACTGCGGCATGAAAGGGACCAAACAGTGCCAGAGTTCACCAATGTCTTCCATACCTTGGGAACTAAGTTGGGTATCAAAGACTTTGAGTGACATACAATGCTCAAGTACCACGGTGGTATGCATAGATACATCCATACAGAAAGGGAGTTTATGGATATCTCGTCCTTAGGAGAGACCTATCGATATGTTGTCAAAATCGAGAAGAAGATTAAACAAATGATGTGGAATTTTGGGTCTACGAACCCCTCACAACAAAAGCAGAGAAAAGGTGGCTCCAACTCGTAGAACAAAAGGAAAAGCAAGGATGGACAGCCTTAGGAAAACCATTCTAAAGAAAAAACAAAGAAGGACAATGGGAAGATCACGAAAGACACTGGTAAGTGGTGTGAGTTCCATAAGAGCCCCTGAAATAACACCATTGAATTCCACTCAAAGAAGTCATTGGTGGTCGAGGTGAAATCCTATGAATTAGATGCGGGCTCTAACAAGGAGTCAGAACCATAAAAAGAGAGATGCATCATCGATGCAGAACCCAATGCCATTGTTTCTACCACCAAGGTCCATCCCGGTGAACCTGATGAACCAGAGGAAGGTGAGAACCTCTTTCATTCACAGATGTGGGTGAAGGGTACTCCGATACACTTAATTGTTGATAGAGGTAGTGAGAAGAACCTCATCTCAGTAGAGGTCGTTAAGCAGTTGGCTCTGCCAACAAAACTACACCCACAATCGTACACCATTGGATAGCTCCACCAAGGGAGCGATCTCCGCGTCAACCAACAATGGCGCTTGGTCTACAACATCAAGCCCTTCAAAGATGAGGTATTGTGTGATGTCACCCCCCTTGAATTTTGTGACGTTATTTTGAGCCAACCTTATTTATAGAATTTCATGTTGTATATGAGTCTATGCCCCATAGTGTTATTATTAATTTGGACAAGAAATTGTATAGGATACCCAAGGTAGTCCCACCTACTGCAATTTCCTTGATCTCTGTCAAGCAATGCATAAAGGTCATCTCTCAGACAAAGAAATTTTTCTTCTTCGTGATTCACGCTTAAAGTGAGTGGAAGGTTGCAACCACATCCATGGCCTCCACGATAGGTCTCTCCACGTAGCAGAAGCAAGTGGATAAGGTCATGGAAGAATACAAAGACATCTTCTCCTCACCCACTGGGGTACCTCTGCATTGTTAGGTTAATCACTCAATCGATTTGAACCCCGACGCACCATTACCCAATGGGATAGTCTATCACCACTCTTTGTCAGAAAATGAGGAAATCAAGTGCTGCTAAAAAATGGGCACATCTGACCAAGATTATCACCTTATGGAATCCCAATCATGCTTGTACAAAAGAAAGACATGACATGGTGACTCTGCATTGATTATCGACCCCTAAATAAAATCATAGTCAGGAACCAGTACCCAATTCCTCGAATTGACGATCTCCTTGACCAACTCAAGGGGGCCAAATACTTCAGTAAGATTGATCTAAAGTTCAGATACCACCAGGTCCCAATAGAGCAAACTGATCTATGGAAGACTACCTTCAAGTCCAAAGAAGGTCTTTTCGAATGGTAGGTCATGCCCTTTGGCTTGACAAATGCCCCAACAAATTTCTTGAGGATGATGGAAGATATCTTGTGTCCTTTCACCAATTATTTTGTGGTGGTGTATTTTGATGGCATCATCATCTTTAGCAAGAGTTGGGAGGAACACTTGCAACATATTCAACAGGTTTTTCACACTTTGCAACAACACAAGCTATATGAAAATTTGGAAAAATGTTCCTTCAACATGAACAAGGTCTAGTATCTAGGATACATTGTTGATGAGCATGGGGTGCATGTCGATCCAACCAAGATCCAGGTCATCTATGACTAGCTAGCCCCAACCACAGTCACTGAGCTTCAGAGCTTCTTAGGTCTTGACAATTTCTATCGCAGGTTCATGTTGGGATTCTCCCACGTTGCATGGACCCTTATCCAAGTGACCAGTGGTGGTGGTAAGGAAAACATCATGTGGGACCAATTGCAACAAAAATAATTCGATGATTTGAAGCAGCGTGTGTGCTCAACCTCGATGCTCTCATTACCCGACCTGCAACAACCTTTCAATATTGAGACAGATGCTTCAAACTATGTTGTGGGTGTAGTTCTCACTCAACATGGATATCCTGTGGTCTATCATAGTGAGACACTGTCAGATAATGTCAATAAGTACCCCACTTATGACAAAGAAATGTACTCCATTATACAAACCTAACGCCAGTGGACGCATTACATTCTTGGGAAGGAGACATTCATCCACACTGATCATAAGCCTCTATAGTTCATGCAGACATGAGGAAAATTGTAAAATGAACACCATCAGAAGTGGTCCACTTACTTGCAACAATTCCATCTCAACATCAAGTATAAGACATGAAGCACTGACCACGTCACTGACTTCCCGAGTCGGCCTCCAGTTGCAGCACTAACCATGGTGCTACACTCTTGCAGACATGAGACCTCCGGATGGCCCCAACTCTATGAGAGAGACCCTAACTTCGCCACTACCTACCAGAATCTAGGAACAAACTCAGTTGTCATTGATTTCCATCTTCAGGATGGGATGTTGTGTCATCTAGTACATCTCTGCATCCCATCAAGCGAGCAAGCAAAGCTAATTTGGGAATCTCACTACAATCGGGTGGCAGGACACTTCGGTGTAGAAAATACAATGGTAGTGATTCAGAAAAATTTATATTGGTTGAAACTTTTACATGATGTCAGCAAGTATATCAGGTCCTGAATGACCTACACCATTACCAAACCATTCATTAAGAAACAAGGCATGTACACCCCTTTTCCTACTTGTGACGGGCCCTAGCAATCCATCTCGATGTACTGCATGTATGGCCTTACTTCAATAAAGCAAGGAAATGACTGTGTTTTCATGGTTATTGATATATTTTCCAAGATGGTGATTATGGCTGCCTCCAAGAAAAGCATCACAGTGGAGGCCACTGACAAGCTCTTCTTCGAATGAGTGTGGGTACATTTTTGGATACCACAGACCATCATCTTAGATTGGGACAACTAGTTCCTTAGCACATTCTGGTTGAGCCTCTAGTCACAGATGGACACCAAGCACACCAAATCTACGACCTTCCACCCCAAACAAATGGCCAAACTGAGGTTGTCAACAGGATGATCGTGCATGTCTTGCACAAGTAAAATTCCAAGCATCCACGCACATGGCATGAGAGTCTTCCCTATGTTCAACATAGTTACAACAGATCCATACATAGCTCAATCGACCACAACCCATTTCAAGTGGGGTTGGGATTTCAACCATTGGGTCCCATGGATGTTGTAATACCCCTTGCGTCCACACAGGAAGAATCATCCCATGTACAAACCGAACCTAAAAAATCCACCCAGTTCATTGAAAAAATCCAACATATCTTCCAATAGGTTTAGGATATTTTGCAAAAGTCTAATGCCAAGTGCAAGCAGTGCCATTATCAACACAGGGGGCCCCATAAGTTTCAGGTGGGAAATAAAGTTTGGTTGAATTTATAGAAAGAAATCCTTACACGACCCCATCGGAAGCTTGGTCCACTCTGCTATGGACCTTACACCATCACCAATGTTGTGGGTGACAATTCTTTTGAGCTCAACATTCCCTCCTTCCTTGGCTTGCAACCAATGTTTAATGTGGACCTCCTTTGGCCATACTTTCCACCATTATTGGACACCTCAAAGATAGCAGAACAATTGACACCAAAATATATCAACCTTGAATGCATGTAAAAGTCATCCACTGATCAGAATGTGGACACACAGGTCAATTGTACTCTTCAATAGAAGCTTCAAATTTATTGTGTTGTCAAATCAGGGTAGCTCCTACACCAAGGAAAGTGGCTCACCCAGAGCGAAATTCAACAAAAAATTCCTCGTCTGATGGGGGAAATCAACAAAATGGAGATCATTTCTTACTAAGCGGGGAGGATTGATCTAGGTGGATATCAATGGACACACACTTCTTCCAACTGGTTCACATACAATTTTCATCTTGACAATTTTTTCCTAGCTTTTTGAGTCCTAAACTTCCGGGGCCATTTTGAGGCCCTAAACAACGTTTTTGGGCTCATGCCAGTCACACTATCAACGAAGTAAAAGTTTGACAACAAAATGTGTATTAATCGAGTGAACCTTTCCAATGGGCTATTGTGCGCCTAAAATGAATATCATATGCAAAAGTTACGACCCTGGGAAGTTGATGTACCAACTTACCCCATCGGGGTCCACATGACTTTTGGTGCTTCATCTCCTAGGGTTAGGTTTTTGGATGTCTAGGGTTTTGTTATTTCTTCTTGATGATAAAAAGGCCTAGAGGCCTCATTGTAAGGTGTTGAGACAAATGCGTGTAGCCACCACATCTATTTTCAGAGATTAGCTACCACCATTTGAGCAAGCTTGTTTTATTTTGCATTTTACAGTTCAACAGATTTATTTATTGAATAGAATTTAAGTTTCATTGTATCTCTATTACTGTTCTATGTATATATATATTTTAATGTTATAGATCCATGTTTCATTTAGTTTCTTTCATAAATCTAAATCACTGGCTTAAAATGGTATTAAACACATTTAAATGATCAATCATCAAACTACCCTCACTCATCCTTAGAAGATACAGTTTCTTTCTGAGAAAGAACTTATTTACCAAGGATTTCGACTAGTACAAGCTCCCCAACTTGCTAAATAGTTTCTTGTTCAAATATTCACTCGAGACATTCAACAGTACCGAATCTGCAAGACAAATTCGAATAATACTCATTTCCATTTTCTCGATTTTCTCCCATTCTTTTGTCAACATACCTTTCAACATGGTACCTAGATAGACTGTTTCTCATTGTTCTCGATCCACAAGGAGTTATTCAATTTTAAGCTTCCAAAGCTCAAAATTATGGCCATTGAATTTTTCGATCTCTATTCTCGATCTGCTCGCCATTATTTAACACAATCTTTAAATATTTTTGACTTACGACTCTTACTGAACCTAGGGTTCAACTCATATCCAAGGTTGTTAGACCAAGATCTGATACCACATGTTAGGAAATGAGGAACACTTCCACACTAAACCTAGCAGAAGAGAGGAAGAAAGATTTCAACAAGAAAGTAAATGACAAAGAAAAAAAACAGTACACAAGGATTTTACCTTGGAAACCCAAACCGGGAAAACCAACATTCCTTGAGCATTATGCTATCTTTTTGTCTTATTCTTATCCAGGTGGATATTGGTGGCCACCCACTTGTTCCAAATTCCAACTGGCTCATCTTGACAGTTTTCAGTTCAACATGTTTCTCTATAATGGGGACATTTCTTTGTAATTATGGGTTTTTCACTTCTGAGGCTATCTTAAAGCCCTACACAACATCCAGATGGATGTTGGTGGCCTCCCATCTAGTCCAACTGGCCTATTTTGGTAGTTTTCATCTCAATAGATCTTTATGTACTTTCAGGGCCGTTTTGAGGCCCTAAACAACAATTTTTGGGCTTGCCACAATCAAACTGTAGACAATGTTAGAGTTTGATATCATAATGTGCATTTCTCGAAAAGACCTTTCCAACGGGCTATCACATGCCTCAAACATAGATCGTATGCAAAAGTTACGACCCCGAGAAGTGGATGTACTAACTTACCCCAACGGGGCCCACATGACTTTTGTCACTTCATCTCCTAGGGTTAGGTTTTTGGATGTCTAGGGTTTTGGCATTCATGTTTATTATTAAAAGGCCTTTAGAGCCTCATTGTACTCATCTTCTTGCGAATGAGCGTATCCATCACATCTCTTCTCAGAGATAAGCTGCCACCATTCTAGCGAGTCTTTCACTCTGTATTTTTACAGTCTCTTTCTACAATTATTTCATTAATAGAATTCATGTATTACTATATTTCTCTATTTCTGAAAATATTTCAGTGTGTTTCATTGTAATATCTCTACTTTCATTTCATTCTGCTCATTAATTTGGATCATTGGTATCAAAGAAGGTTGCTCTTGATCGTTTTTCAGTGCATGTCCCCAAAGAGGTCCAAGTATAGCAAGTTGGGTCTCAAGCTTGTGTCTCTTAAGGACAATTTCTCTCCCATGCCCAAGAAACTCTCCATGGTGGAAGAAAAGAAAAATGATAGATAAAAAGATTCTATTAACTTGTTGCTTGAGCATGCTCTCACGCGATAGAGGGATGAAATGATGAAGAATTTTTCCCACATCCTTCAACATTTTTTGATAACAACATGTGCATATTCATCAAGCGACCATTTTAGAGGAACCTCTCCCTTCAAGGTATAAGTTAATTTTTATATTCCCATATTTTAAGGTCAGATAGATGCGGATGCCCTAGAAAAATGGTTAAATATGCTAGAAGGTTATTTCTTTGTTCACAATTTTTCTGACAGGGAAAAGGTCACCTT
>SNQJ01S0052575.1:45707-57681 GCA_010110895.2 Picea sitchensis | reverse complement strand
CAAGGAATAATATTATCTGAGGAACTTGAGGTGGAAATTATAACAAAATATCAATAGAAGAATAGATAGACAGTAAATGACTTACTCTCTTGCTATCATGTCGTAGAGGAGACACCTCAAGAAGAAGATCTGCACAACATCCAGATAACAGATATTGAAGGAGAAAGAGAGGTGGAAGGTCCATCATTGGAATAAAAAACATTTGTAGCACCAATTAAGGTCAAGAAAATCAACATTGGGATAAAATAAAACCATAAAATAGCAAGTATTGGAGACTACTAGGATGAGCATACACTAGAGAAGATAACAAAATTACTATGCGAATACAATGACCTATTTCGAATTTTTTTTAAAGAGATGAAAGGAATACCAGGTGATATGGGAGAGATGAAGATACCACTGAAACCAGATGCTAGACCTGTCTGACATAGACCTTACAGGATGAATACATTTTATAAGCGAAAATTAAATGCTGAACTGGACAGAATGTTAGAAGCTGGTAGCATATAGATCCAGTGGAGGAATCCAAATGGATCAGTCCCATGGTGTTCTAAGAAAAGAAACAAGGATGAATCAGAATTTGTGTATATATCAGGAAACTGACTGATTCTTGCTTACATGATCCTTTCCCTACCCCTTTTACATATGAGGTTTTAGAGAATGTGGGAGGCCAGGAAGCATGTTCCTTTACAAATGGATTCTCATGTTATCATCACATTAAAATAGCTTGAGAAGATAGGCATAAGACTACATTTTCTATAGAATGGGGATCCTATCAGTATACATTTATTCCCTTTGGACTGAAGAATATAGTAGCTATCTTTTCAAGGGTGGCAGTAGATGTGTTTAAATATTTCATACATAAGTTATTAGAAGTATATTTGGATGTTTGCACTGTTTTTAGTCTATTGAAAGACCATGTAGAAGTACTAAGATTGATGTTGGAAATATGTAGGCAGTGTCAGATCTCATTGAACATCAAGAAATGTATTTTTAGTGCACCTTTTGGGATACTCTTAGGACATGTGGTATGTAGATAGGGTTTACTAGTTGACCCTGCTAAGATTGCAGTAACTGTAAACTTACCACCACCAAAGTTAGTGCACCAATTAAGGGCCACACTTGGACATATAAGGTACTACAAGAAGTTCATCAAGGGGTATGCACATATTACTACACCGATGGAAACACTGTTAAAGAAGGATACCAAATTTTAGTGGGACGAGGATTTCTAGAAGGGATTGGATACCTTGAAGGAGAAGATGGTGAAAACACCTATTTTAGTGTGTCCATATTGGTAAAAAACATTTCATGTACATGTAGATGCATAAAATAACACTTGGAGCAATTCTGGCGCAACCAGGAGCAGGTGATATAGATCACCCTATAGCCTTTGCAAATAGGAAGTTATTAGACTCAGAGCACAATTACAACACAACAGAAAGAGAAGGTCTAGCCATGGTGTATATACTATAGAAATTCAGACACTACTTATTGGGAAAGCACTTCAAAATGTTCACAAATCATTCTACCCTCAGATATCTAGTCAAGAAACCAGTGTTGGGGGGGAGGATATGTAGATGGCTATTGTTGTTTCAGGAGTTTGATTTTGAGATAATAGTTAAACCAGGGAAGAGGAATGGAGGAATATACCACTTATAAAGGATACCCAATGGAGAAGAACCAGCTAACTTAGAAGACAACTTCCTTGATGGACAGCTATTTTTGATACAGATAGCAGATGAGTACTTGGATGATATCATTGAATTATTACATACAAGAGTCATGCCAAAGGAGTTTAGTACCATGCAGAAGAAAAACGTGGTAGTCAGAGCTGTAAACTATCAATTGATTGCAGGTCAGTTATACAAGTTGGGAGCAAAAAAGATATTGAGAAGGTGTGTGATGGAGCATGAAAGACCTATGGTTCCAGCAGAAGCTCATGAAGGTATCACTAGCGAACATTATGCAGGAAAGGCTACCATGTAGAGTGTATTGCACGTAGGATATGGTGGCCAACAATGCATAAGGATGCAAAGGAATATTTTCAGAACTGTGATGTCTGTCAGAGAGTTAGTAAACCCAACAAGAGGGATGAGATGCCCCTAAGACCCCAAGTAACTCTTCAAGTATTTGAAAAGTGGGAAAAATATTTTGCAGGACCTATTAATACACCAACAAGAAGGTCAGGAGCAAGGCACATCATTACTGCGACAAAGTATTTAACTAGATGAGAATAAGCAACACCAGTCAAGGATTGTAACGTAGAGACAACAACACACTTCTTATTTGAGAAGGTGATTACAAGGTTTAGATTTCCTAGGATTTTTATGAGTGACCAAGGCACACATTTTATTAATATTACCATCCAATATATGAATGAGGAATTTGAAGTCTATCACCAGAAGAGCACATCATATCATCCTCAGGCTAATGGGGCAGTGGAAGCTTTCCACAAGATTTTGGAAAATTCCTTGACAAAGATTTGTAATGTTAATAGAGATGATTGGGGTTGAAAAATATCGGCACTCTTATGAGCATACATGACTACATGCAAGAAGTTGACAGGACATACACCATCCAGATTGGTGTATGGAAAAGAAGTAGTGGTGCCATTAGAATTTTTGGTACCTAGTCTACATGTTGAAACAATCACAAATATGACGAAAAGAGGCACAATACAAGAAATGTTAAGTCAACTTATGGAGCTTGAAGAAGACATGATTCTAGCAGGATTCCACCAAGAAGTAAAAAAAGTAATGGACAAAGCTTGGCATGACAGACACATACAAAAGAAGATCTTTAAGGAGGGAGATCTAGTTCTCCTATATGATAGTAAATATTTGCAACACCCAGGGAAGTTTATAATGCATTGGCTAGGGCCATACGAAGTAAAGTATGTCACATATGGAGGATCTGTGCAGCTAAGGGACTTGGCAGGAAAATAAATAGAGGGTCTGGTGAATGGTAGTCGACTGAAACTGTATAGGGACAGTCGACCTACTAACTCTCAGTAGTTTTAGTGCAACAAAGAAACATTGTGTATAGTGTAAAAAATAAAAATTACAAAAATGAAATGATGAAAAAAGACATAAACAATAGAAAAAAGAAGGAAAATTAAAAAACATATAGGAAGTTGGTTGAATGACAAAAAAGTAGACAAAGTAGTGTGCAATAGACATAAAAAATAATGCGACAAAGAATTAAAGTTACCATGCGCATGATATAACAGACAAAAGGCAAACACAGTGCGCTAAGCATGAACCACAGTGGAAATTTGCAGTGCACCAAAAATTCGTGGTGCACAGAAAAAAGGGTGAATGGTCAGAAAAGAAAAAACCGTTCACTAAAAAGATAGGGCATGAACCGACCATTTATGAAAGTTAACAAAAAGTCTCGAAGAAGCTTCAGAACATTTACGACAATAAAGGAATCATCCCCAAGAATATTTGTGGCATTTATGACACCACTTATACAACCAAGAAGCAGGAAAAACAACCCTCATTATGGATTTGAACATACATAGAGTTAAGAAGAACGAGGATGAGCGATGAACATGCGATTCTGAATACTTTAGCATTCGAATTTTTGCACCAGTGCAAAGATTTACACAGAATGGAACCACCAAGATTCGACACACCCACCAAAGTAGCAAGAAAAACCCGAAGCGACAACAGGTCACCATAAGAAAACGCAGGGGAAGAATAGGTGCCCACACAGCTGGAGGGAGTCATTGATGTCGATGCTATTCCTTTGCCACATGATGAACCAATGAGTGCTACACTTGTGGAAGAGGAGGGGTACACTCTTGTGCCAGTCAAGATGGACATTGACCCATAGAGAAGTGCGGGGTAACAAAATCCTTTTGTGTCATAAAACCCACAAAAGCAACCCTCGGTCGGCGTAGCCCACCAAAGCAATGAAATCGACAATGAAAGAACAAAATTTGATGGGCCGAGGTCACAACCAATGGTAGGGTTCATGCATATAGAAGAGGTACAGATTGAGGATATAACAGGACAACCGAAGTCAGGCGGGGAAGAAGGAGAATAAGAGGCCGAGTCATCCCATGTGGCCGCAAAGAGAAAATGGAAACAACCCATTCAAATATCCCTGCACAAGTAGCCCAAGGTATCTTTAGTATTACCACGCATTCCAGATGGGGTGCAGGTCAGTATATGTTGGCATAGGGGCAGACCCAGGGTTCAATGCTACAACAACGCACCAACAAAACCCTAACTACTAGTGCTTTTGACAACACCTGCGAAGTAGATGATGTCTCACTCGAGGTAGAGGCAGGGGTGGTTGCAGGACTCAGGTGTCTGCAACCTTAGCTGGGACACATATATGTGATTGTAATACTTAACAGAGCACTTAGCACCAACAATTCATCAATATTTAACCACTATCTACTCCACAGATAAAACAGAGCATCGCAGCATCCACTCATAATTAAAGTATCTAAGCACTTATCATAATAACATAGATCAGATCTGGCAGATTCAAGCACTTAAACACATTCCCATAGGTCAGATCTAACATCCATATACATCGTTAGCACAAAGCATAAACATATCTATCTATCTATATCAAATCATTAAGCAAGTAAAGACATAAACACATCAATACATCCCACAACGCATAGCAACACAACATGTACGTGGTTCACCCCCACCCTAGAGCTATGTCCACCAACTCTTCTTCTTTATTATCTTGGCCAAGCTTCTTACAGGCACATAGCATCAAAATCCTACTTCACAGAAGATAGGGAATATGTGTGCACTCCGCTAGATCCTCCTTCTTTGAGCTAGGGTACATCACCAAGCCTTCTTACAATTACTTGCATGTAGCTCTGCAAGTCTCACACGGTATGCACAAAGCATGTACTTAGAATTTAGCACTCTTACGATCCCTTGATCACACAGATCAGATCTCTAGCACTTAACACTTCTTACCACTTTCACCACATATTACATCACCTAGTATTCTATATATACATTACAAAAGTGGGCCTAAGCATGGATAAACCCATGGGCCGACATTCCCATACTCGTTACATAATCCCAAAACCCAAAAATCCCTAAAAAGGGGGCCGAGATCCCGCGATATATGCTTCATCTTGCGCTCCTCTTTCGATAGCCTGTCGAAGTCCCAAAATAGGTCAATCATGACCAAGAATCCACAAAACTTGGTCAAGGGCCAACATGCCCCCAACACTCACCTTTGACTTGTCCTGAGTCGCTCTGGTCTGAGTAGTTTTGCTTCAAAAGCCTCGAGCTTGGCCTGAGTTGCTTGGACTTGTTACTGTGCCACAACCTCCTATTCAGTGAACTCTTGTATGACTGCATCGTTGACAGGTCCCTCTAGGCACTGTTCAGCTATAGTGACAACCTGTTCCAGTTCTTCTCCTCTGCATTCGACTTATTTGAAAAATTGGTAAGCCTTATCTTATACAGGTTGGAGTCTCTGCGTTACTTCCATAAATATACTTTGGATAGTGTGGATCTGCTGCTGGGCGGTGCATTGCTCTTGGGATCGCTTCATACTTTCCACAACTGACAGGGGCTTCAACTACGCCTGTATTGTCTTTGCATGCTACTTTGCTTCCTAGAGCTGTGATTCCAGTGCCTGCAATTCTCGGTTCTCGGTGAGTTACTCATACGTCTGGGCATTGCGATTACTCAGCTACTTACATTCCATGGAAAGGGATTTTAGTCTCTCAACTACGCTTTGGGTAGTTGCTTCTCTTTGGTCCCTTACATCCCGCAGAGTCTCGGGCACTGTTTGGAGCTCTAAGTCTGCTATGCGTTGTTGTAGCTACTAGATGGCTTCTGCGAAATACTCTACTTGATGTGGGAGTTGGTCCTCTGCCTTTATTTCTATGACTTTCACATAGCGAAGTGCTTTGCTGACCGCTTCTTTTACTTCGAGTTGCTCCATGAGAAACTGTTCTTTTCCTTGTTGCATCTGTTCTTTTTCTTCGTCGAACTTATGTTGGAGAGAAATCTTTTCCTCTTCTGTAGCACTACGTTGTTCTACAAGTACGCCTTGCACGTGCTTCAAGGCCTGGGTGGCTTGTTCTGTTTCTTCTTGTGCTCGTCGAAGGCGAGCTTCGACTATATCAGCTTATCGGTGGAGTTGGGCTGGCTCATCTCCCAACTCTAGTTCTCCCGATGGTAGGGGCGTAGTGGAGACTGTGTGACTGGACTGAAGGGCCTGCTGTACCCCTTAGATTTTGACTTAAATTCTATCATACATTTCTTCCTGCTTGGCTTCTTGTTTCTCTGTTATTTCCAGCGAAGCATCGTTCAGGGATGCTATGATGAAGTCAAAATCATTTGAGGTGAGAACATTCTGCAACATGGTCATGGTGGCTTTCGATTTCTTTTGGGAAGAAGGTTTCGGGGGGGAAACCTTCCTCTTCTTCTGGGGATCAACCTCGTCTCTGGGTGGTGTTACTTCGCCTAGATTTTGTTCAGCTTCTACTTCATCATCACCCCCTCGGTCAGGTGATACTGAAGTAGTCTTTCCCGAGGTGCTACTTAAATCTTGGACCTCTTCAGTCTTCTTCCATCTGCTAGTTCCTGGTGTATTATGTTCTTTATGAGTGTCCTTCGGGCTGTCAAGGTCAGATATCTCTACAGGATTGGCGGGGATAAGGAGGTTAGTAGACTATTCCTTAGTGATCTCTTCCAGGTCTTCTTATGTAAGTTTATAATATGACTGGAGCTGCTCTTTATGTTCATCTACATGCATTGTAATGTAGATGAAGTGTCGATATGCATTGAACTTCATCATGGATCGAAACCTCTATAAGGTGTTTGGAGTCATACGAGGCTCAGCTTCGATGGCTCTTTTTAGTTGGAGGTAATATGTATGAAACACAGCATTCGACTGCCACTATTTGTTCATATCACTTGAATACCAAAGGGTAGAAAACTTTGCAACAAGCGGTTTGAATGGCTCTATATTCGGAAAGGTCACACCGTCTGGCATCTCCCAGGAAGCAAAGGTGATGAAGATCAAGAGCCAGCTAAAGTGAAATTCATAACCCTAATCCTGTGCTTCTCTGTAGTCCAGTTCCAATTGGTTAACTAAGTACTTCATCCAATTCATCTGTAGGCCTTCTGCACACTTCCCTGCGAGGTCAATGACAAATCCGATGACCTATGTAGGTCGGTTCTTCCTTACTAACTTTCCAGCTATCAGTTGACATGCTAAGTGCACTGTGCCACTCTAGATGGAATATACCTTGTAACCTCGTGTCCCTTTCTCAACATCATTGTATGTATCCTTGATATTTTGTGCTAGTGCGCGATCTACGACTTTTCCTGGATAAAACTCCTGTGGGTTGGGTCCTTGCATACTCAGTCCTGTGATCCGATGGATCAATGTTAGATCAACTGTGACACGATGGTATAGCCATAGGTAGCCACCATGGTAGCATGATAGTAACAACTTGACACAGGCATTGAGTTCCTGGTGTCTACCAAAGTGTGGGATCTTCATGACATTCAATAGGGTACCATTTGTTGGCACAGGGGCAGACCCAGGGTTCAGCTCCAAGAGCACACCAACAAGCCCTAACTATTGGCCCTTTCGGCAACACCTGCGAAGTTGATGCAGTCTCACCTGAAGAAGCTATGGGGGGGTTGAAGGACAAATATGTCTACAACCAAGGATAATATCAAGTGAATCTAATACAGAATAATATAACATCCATATATCACTTATCAACTTAGATATACTCCACACAACTATCGATCAGATCTAAGACAGTAATGCAATAGCAGTATATCAATGACAAAGAAAAGAGCACCAATCACACATACAACACAAGATATAAGTGGTTCACCCTCTATCTAAGGCTATGTCCACAGAATTGTGCTTATAATATATTAAGATGAAGCATGCAGTTCTTGTCTGCACTCTCAGCGAGCAGATCTTCTTTCTTCTTCTCTCTTCCTCTCCCCTTCCTGTGCACCTAGTTGCAGGACTTGATCTCCACACCTAGCTGAAGATATTACAATACCGGAAGGCTCTCACACTTAGCACTTCTCTCTCACACAATAATCACTCATGCCAATAGTAAAACTAGAACGACAATGACAACAACAACAACAACCCAACCCAGGTCCTCTTGACCTTTATTTATACATTACAATAGCTCATCGACATCCTTAGGCCCAAACCTAGGTGTCAAAACCCTAGATACAAAAACCCTAGGTGTCTAAAACCCTAGGTCAACTTGACCCTCATTTTCATGGCTTCACCAACCTGTCTTTCCTTCGTTCTCGCACAGTGCTCCAAAGTATCCAACAATGGATTTTTCCACTTGCTGAGTTGTCCATGATCCTTCTTCCTTGGTGATATTTCATCCTTGATCTTCTCGTATAACGACTTGCTTCCTTTTACTTCGCTCCATCTTTTCTTCTCTTTTACTCACTTCGACCCAGTAATAGTCACTGTGTCTTCCGTGCAGTTTGCATTTTGCCTTTTCTTCCTTGATCTTCGCTTGCTTCCATAACCAAGGGCCAATAGGTCACCAACACTCACATGTGACTCATCCCGAGGCACTTCAGGTCCAATCCTTTTGTTTTACTTCAACTTCAAACTATGCAGTGCAGCCTTTGCTTTTAGCTCTATGCCTCCCTTCCTTCCTTGTGCAGACTGTATTTTCTGCGTCTGGTACCCAGTTTCAACTGCACTTGGTACCTAGACTCTTTTCCTCATGCTTTTACTAAGAGTTGCAAGGCAGCTGGTTGTCATAATATAATTTCAACCAGCTCCCGTTTACCAAACCTTCCTTCCATTCTCCATTCAAAGTCTTTAACTACACAAATCCCCCTTCTGTGACATAGGCAATCTCATATGGCCCAAGCCAATGTGTTCTGAACTTTCTAGGATGCTTCAGGATCTTACTATCGTACACCAATACCAAATCACCTTTCTTAAATGACTTCTTCTTGATGTGCTTGTCATGATAGGCCTTCTCTCTTTCTTTCTGTACCTGTTGATGGAATCTTGCAATAAATCCATCTTCTTCTAGTTCGACCAACTGTGCGAGCCTCTCTCGAACAACGCCAATGCCATCCATATATGTGAAGGCAACAATTCTTAAGCTTGGTACCAAATATTCCATTGGGACAATGGCTTCGAGGCCATACACCAACTTGAAAGGGGTCTGCAATGGAACCATTTGTTGGCACAAGGGTAGACCCAGGGTTCAACACTACAACAACGCACCAACAAAACCCTAACTACCGACACTTTCGACAACACCTACGAAGTAGATGAAGTCTCACCGGAGGTAGAGGCAGGGGTAGTTGTAGGACTGCGGTGTTTGGAACCTTAGCTGGGACATAGATATGTGATTGTAATACTTAACAGAGCACTTAGCATCGACAATTCATCAATATTTAACCACTATCTACTCCACAGATAAAATAGA
This sequence comes from Picea sitchensis, assembly GCA_010110895.2. Taxonomy (NCBI): domain Eukaryota; kingdom Viridiplantae; phylum Streptophyta; class Pinopsida; order Pinales; family Pinaceae; genus Picea; species Picea sitchensis. Next base: position 48,230 of record SNQJ01S0052575.1, on the reverse strand, counting down.
GCATTGCAGCATCCACTTAGATCTCATGTGTCTAAGCACTTAACATAAAGAGATAGATCATATCTGGCAGATTCAAGCACTTAAACACATTCCCATAGGTCATATCTAACATCCATATACATCATTAGCACAAAGCATAAACAGATCTTGTTGGTCAGTTTGCACATGTTGTTGCACAGGTTTTGTCATTAATGTCAAACTTGAAGTTGCACGGTGGTTCGCTGAGAGTTCCTTTGGAATTTGGGAATCAAAGAAAGGAGGAGCTCCAATCTTCGACATCATGATACGTGAAATCGTGAAACGCAAAGTCCCAATGGGGTCAGGACTGTCTAATCACGAAAGGCTATGGGCCGTCGATTGAAGCACAAAGTCCCAATGAGATCAGGACTGTCTAATAATGAAAGGCCGTGGGACCATCGATCGGAGAAAAGTGGATATCGGGAAATCAGAAGTCAAAGGAAGGAAATGAGATAGCATTCCAAATCATGAAATGCAGAAATGAGAAAATCCAAAATGTCGTCGAAACATGAATGCCGAAATACCGAAAGGGACACACGTCACATCATTCTGGGAATTGGAGGTGTCAAGGAAACTCACGACAAGAATGATGAAATCGCGAAATGAAAAACCATGACATTTTGGAGTTTCGGATACCGGGAGTTGGAGGAGTCAAGAGTTGAGACTCTTCATCACAGGAGTCCCGAAGTTGTGAAATGCAAAACGCTGAAATCCCAAAACAGGCACATCAACAAAGACTCCATTTCGGAGTTTCGCAGACCGGAAAATCAATGATCAAAGGAACTTTAACCTTTGAAGTAGAGAACCTTGAAATGCTGAAATGCCGAAAGGGACTATTGTGAGTCTCGAAAACCCGAAAAGAAAAAACGCCGAAATGACAAAATGCAAAACACATTTTAGTTAATCTCATGGTCATAGCCAATGGGCATATGCTTTAAGCACAAGTGTCTTTCCGAAGTGCTCGAGGGTTATTCTATGCTGAGACAAAACAAATGTATGATCATCGAACGGTGTTGGTTAAATATTTAAACTGATCGTGTGCCTACTGTTCTTCTTGAGGCCTTGACCAATAATGATCATTGTAAGGTAGTTATTCAGTTATTGTAACTAATTATTTGAAGCTTGAGGGTTCGATTGTACGCGCTGATGATACAGGAAGATATATAAATTGAATGTTGCAAGATATGAAAAAGAGAGAGAGGATTATGGGAGATATATGGCTCTACAAAATTTGAGGAAGAGAATAAGATAGAGGAGGGAAGACACATGCACATATTGATAAATCTAAGTGATCTGGTCAAGATTGAATTGTGATATGAAAAACAAAGAGGATTTGAATGCTTAATCTTTGACAGAGAAGATAAAGAGTTGGATTGCAGGTTCTTAGTGATAGAGAATGATTTCAGGGTGGTAGGGAGGAGCAAGGGGAGACTGTAAAAGTATCCTATACAAGTTGGTGCTTGTACATCCGAGAGTTGTATCTTCCATTCAGTAGGTGCTGAAGAAACAGAGGTAGCAGCCTCATCTGGGTTGTAGCTTAGATAAAATAAGAATGTAAAGAGGAGTTGGAGCTTGCCTTTCATTCATAAGAAGAAGAGGTTTTTCCCTTTTGGGTTTCCTCATGAAAATCTTTGTGTCATTGTCTATTTATGTGATTGCATATTTATTTATTTGAATGATTTGCAGCAAGACATACAGTAAAAGGCATAATCTGTGTTCATTGAGTAATCTGTTAAATAAAAGGAAAGAATTTTTATCTAACTGATTCACCACCCCCCCTCTTAGTTAGGCTATCATGTATAACAATTGGTATCAGAGAAGGTTACTTCAAGATTCAATTTAATCACTGGAAGTTTGATCCTTAAAAATGGATAAGAGATCTGATTTTACTAAACATAGATTACCTCTGTTTGATGGACACAATTATGCTTTTTGGAGTATCAGGAAGAAGTTGTTTTTGCAGTCTCAAGGAGTAGATGTTTCCCAAGATGTGTTGAATGAATATAAGACTCTAGCAACAGTTCCAACAGATGCTGCAGGGAAGAAATTCTATGAGAGTAATTCCAAAGCTATGTATGCAATACTTGGAGGATTGGCAGGTTCAGAATTTGTTAAAGTAATGCATTGTGAGTCAACAAAAGAGCTATGGGACAAACTGAAGAAGGTATATGAAGTAGATACTAAGGTAAAGAATTCTAAATTACAATCATATAGAATTTAATTTGAAAGTTTAAAGATGGAATAATCTGAAGATATAGCTACCTATTTCTTACGAATTGATGAAGTAGTTAATACTATGAGAGGTTTAGGAGAAACAGTTGAAAATGGTATTATTGTGCAAAAAAGTGCTTAGATCTTTACTTGCAAGATTTGATCCCAAAATATCTGCTTTAGAAGAAAGAACTGATATTGCTACTTTATTAATGGATGAGTTGCAAGGAATACTAACAACATATGAGATGAGGACATCTAATGAGAATTCTTCCAATAAGGAAGCAACTTTCA
>SNQJ01S0052575.1:22068-45697 GCA_010110895.2 Picea sitchensis | reverse complement strand
AATTTTCCTTCTTTTTTCTATTGTTTATGTCTTTTTTCATCATTTCATTTTTGTAATTTTTATTTTTTACACTATACACAATGTTTCTTTGTTGCACTAAAACTACTGAGAGTTAGTAGGTCGACTGTCCCTATACAGTTTCAGTCGACTACCATTCACCAGACCCTCTATTTATTTTCCTGCCAAGTCCCTTAGCTGCACAGATCCTCCATATGTGACATACTTTACTTCGTATGGCCCTAGCCAATGCATTATAAACTTCCCTGGGTGTTGCAAATATTTACTATCATATAGGAGAACTAGATCTCCCTCCTTAAAGATCTTCTTTTGTATGTGTCTGTCATGCCAAGCTTTGTCCATTACTTTTTTTACTTCTTGGTGGAATCCTGCTAGAATCATGTCTTCTTCAAGCTCCATAAGTTGACTTAACATTTCTTGTATTGTGCCTCTTTTCGTCATATTTGTGATTGTTTCAACATGTAGACTAGGTACCAAAAATTCTAATGGCACCACTACTTCTTTTCCATACACCAATCTGGATGGTGTATGTCCTGTCAACTTCTTGCATGTAGTCATGTATGCTCATAAGAGTGCCGATATTTTTCAACCCCAATCATCTCTATTAACATTACAAATCTTTGTCAAGGAATTTTCCAAAATCTTGTGGAAAGCTTCCACTGCCCCATTAGCCTGAGGATGATATGATGTGCTCTTCTGGTGATAGACTTCAAATTCCTCATTCATATATTGGATGGTAATATTAATAAAATGTGTGCCTTGGTCACTCATAAAAATCCTAGGAAATCTAAACCTTGTAATCACCTTCTCAAATAAGAAGTGTGTTGTTGTCTCTACGTTACAATCCTTGACTGGTGTTGCTTATTCTCATCTAGTTAAATACTTTGTCGCAGTAATGATGTGCCTTGCTCCTGACCTTCTTGTTGGTGTATTAATAGGTCCTGCAAAATATTTTTCCCACTTTTCAAATACTTGAAGAGTTACTTGGGGTCTTAGGGGCATCTCATCCCTCTTGTTGGGTTTACTAACTCTCTGACAGACATCACAGTTCTGAAAATATTCCTTTGCATCCTTATGCATTGTTGGCCACCATATCCTACGTGCAATACACTCTACATGGTAGCCTTTCCTGCATAATGTTCGCTAGTGATACCTTCATGAGCTTCTGCTGGAACCATAGGTCTTTCATGCTCCATCACACACCTTCTCAATATCTTTTTTGCTCCCAACTTGTATAACTGACCTGCAATCAATTGATAGTTTACAGCTCTGACTACCACGTTTTTCTTCTGCATGGTACTAAACTCCTTTGGCATGACTCTTGTATGTAATAATTCAATGATATCATCCAAGTACTCATCTGCTATCTGTATCAAAAATAGCTGTCCATCAAGGAAGTTGTCTTCTAAGTTAGCTGGTTCTTCTCCATTGGGTATCCTTTATAAGTGGTATATTCCTCCATTCCTCTTCCCTGGTTTAACTATTATCTCAAAATCAAACTCCTGAAACAACAATAGCCATCTACATATCCTCCCCCCCAACACTGGTTTCTTGACTAGATATCTGAGGGTAGAATGATTTGTGAACATTTTGAAGTGCTTTCCCAATAAGTAGTGTCTGAATTTCTATAGTATATACACCATGGCTAGACCTTCTCTTTCTGTTGTGTTGTAATTGTGCTCTGAGTCTAATAACTTCCTATTTGCAAAGGCTATAGGGTGATCTATATCACCTGCTCCTGGTTGCGCCAGAATTGCTCCAAGTGTTATTTTATGCATCTACATGTACATGAAATGTTTTTTACCAATATGGACACACTAAAATAGGTGTTTTCACCATCTTCTCCTTCAAGGTATCCAATCCCTTCTAGAAATCCTCGTCCCACTAAAATTTGGTATCCTTCTTTAACAGTGTTTCCATCGGTGTAGTAATATGTGCATACCCCTTGATGAACTTCTTGTAGTACCTTATATGTCCAAGTGTGGCCCTTAATTGGTGCACTAACTTTGGTGGTGGTAAGTTTACAGTTACTGCAATCTTAGCAGGGTCAACTAGTAAACCCTATCTACATACCACATGTCCTAAGAGTATCCCAAAAGGTGCACTAAAAATACATTTCTTGATGTTCAATGAGATCTGACACTGCCTACATATTTCCAACATCAATCTTAGTACTTCTACATGGTCTTTCAATAGACTAAAAACAGTGCAAACATCCAAATATACTTCTAATAACTTATGTATGAAATATTTAAACACATCTACTGCCACCCTTGAAAAGATAGCTACTATATTCTTCAGTCCAAAGGGAATAAATGTATACTGATAGGATCCCCATTCTATAGAAAATGTAGTCTTATGCCTATCTTCTCAAGCTATTTTAATGTGATGATAACATGAGAATCCATTTGTAAAGGAACATGCTTCCTGGCCTCCCACATTCTCTAAAACCTCATATGTAAAAGGGGTAGGGAAAGGATCATGTAAGCAAGAATCAGTCAGTTTCCTGATATATACACAAATTCTGATTCATCCTTGTTTCTTTTCTTAGAACACCATGGGACTGATCCATTTGGATTCCTCCACTGGATCTATATGCTACCAGCTTCTAACATTCTGTCCAGTTCAGCATTTAATTTTCGCTTATAAAATGTATTCATCCTGTAAGGTCTATGTCAGACAGGTCTAGCATCTGGTTTCAGTGGTATCTTCATCTCTCCCATATCACCTGGTATTCCTTTCATCTCTTTAAAAAAAATTCGAAATAGGTCATTGTATTCGCATAGTAATTTTGTTATCTTCTCTAGTGTATGCTCATCCTAGTAGTCTCCAATACTTGCTATTTTATGGTTTTATTTTATCCCAATGTTGATTTTCTTGACCTTAATTGGTGCTACAAATGTTTTTTATTCCAATGATGGACCTTCCACCTCTCTTTCTCCTTCAATATCTGTTATCTGGATGTTGTGCAGATCTTCTTCTTGAGGTGTCTCCTCTACGACATGATAGCAAGAGAGTAAGTCATTTACTGTCTATCTATTCTTCTATTGATATTTTGTTATAATTTCCACCTCAAGTTCCTCAGATAATATTATTCCTTGTATCATCTTCAGGGATGAATTGATCACGAGGTTCTCATGCTCAAATGATAAAGTTATCACAAAATTATGTTGTAACATTGTCTAGTCTGTAGTTCCTCTGCGCAGTTCCTGTTCTATGTACCAGGTCCCTGGTATTCCCTCCAATGTATGAACAAAGTAATGAGGCCATTTTTCTGGTGGTGTTAGCCTCCACTGAGTTATGCATTTCTCTATGTGCTCTACTAGTCTTCCACGCCCATCGAATTTAAGCAATGTATTGTTCCATTGTTCTACGCCAAATCTAATGCCCAGTAACCTTTTACACTAATACCAATCCTCTATGTGTTCCTTATGTGTGCCCCATCATCATGCAGGTGTTTCCTTTAGTGAAATATTCAGTGCTAACAACCTATGATTTTCCAAGACTACTTCTTCATAATTTGTCAAAAATTCTGCTATGTTGTTCAAAACATGAAAAGTGGGAGGTTCCCTTACCTTACCTCTATATTTGCATGGTGTATTATATTGGGGAATCTGGTTATACTACATGTTATTATATGGCCGCTACACATTGTTATATTGTGGCTATGTAGGATTGAATTTTGGTTGCACATTGTTGAACTGCAGTGCGGATTTCCCTTTCATCATCTCTGTTTGCACCCTGTATGTGTCTGAAGTTCTCTCTCGCATCAATTCTAGTGTTCTACAATCCTTGTCATCGTGACCCACTGATTTAAAAAAATTGCAGTAAGAACTTTTTAGCACTGTCTTATACTTCTACATCATTGGACAATGATATGAATCATGCCCGTGTGTCTTACAAATTTCACACCATGGTTCTCCTATAGGCAAGGGGTTTGGCACCCCTGCTACCAAGTACTATGCAACGAGTGGACATTCATTCTTATGATGTCCTTCTTCCCTGCATAACGTGCACCATACAACTTCTCTCTTCTCCTTCCCCTTATTCTGGTTCAAATTAAAGGTTGGGTTCTTCAGGTCCTCTTTGAGCTCTTCTATTGTTGGATCTGTCTGTTGGTACTAGTTTTATTCCAATTGCAGGGCTGCTTGCAGAGCCTCTGCTTGAGTTTGGAACTTTTGTTGTCTCAAGGGATACTTCAAGTGTGGTAATAGTGAGTTCACAAATAATTGTCTATGTTGCATGTCAGTAATAGAGTAATTCAACTTACCTTTTAAACGTTTAAACCTTTGATCAATATCCCGGACAGACTCACCTGGTTTCTTCCTAATCTCAATCATTTCGTTCATGTACTGGTCTTGTGAACTTGGCTTCTGAAATTCATTTATCAATACCTTTTTTACATCTGCGACAGACTTTGGAGCTCTTGTTCCTTGTTGATTGTTTACATCAAGGCTCTTGTACCAATCTAGTGCGTGGTCTCTGAATGTTATGGCTAAATACGCTACTTTTGTATCCTCATCCGTGATCTTCTTTTCCTCCCAAATATTTTCACAGATGAATAAATGCTTCTCAGGGTCCTCTGATGCCTCACCCTGAAACTCTGGTAATATGATAGTGGGATCTACTCTCGCCATTTTGAAACTTGTTGAACTACTGTTATAGAAATATTTGTCTCACCCTATGCAAATCTACTCAGAAGGCCTTTTTCCATTTACCTATGTATACTTGAAGTCCCTTTTTGCAAATCCCATAGCTAAAAACAATATTTTTCCACATATATGTGCCCTAACTATTATACAACATGTGTATATGCATATTGCACCATTACAGCCTGTGTACATCGGGTTTTGTGCCCAAAATTAAAAAATAGTGTCAGAGTTCCATGTCACATCATGAGATCCATGATCCTTGACCTTCCATATACTGGAAACATTCTGACTCGGCCCTTCAATTCCACTTGAAGGCTATAAATGAGCCATATCCAAGCCGTGGAAAAGAGGAGAAGAATTCAACTTTGAGAGCAAAGTTACTTTGGAGGAATTATTCACTTCATATTGAATCTGCATCCCTTTGTCCTTTTAAGTCTGAACACATTGTTTATCCCCCAAGCTCTTCCCTACTTGATTAAGAACCTCATTTTCTCTCTGATATGAGCTTTCCTTTGGTGGAGGATTTAAGTGGTGGAGGCCCAACTGGAAGGGACTTAGTTTCTCGGTTCCGAACCATGCCGACACAGAGGTTTGTAATTCATTCACTTCTATTGATTACATTTTAATAGAAATACTCTTTTCTCATCCAACTAATATCTTGCAAATATTTGAATTGTTATTCCATGGGAATATTTGTTATGAATGTTGATGGATTATGTTATTGAATGTTCTAAATTTATATATTATCACCATATGCTTTCATTTCTTGGTTGTTGAGGACAAGTTGCAGGTGTATTGCTTTGAGTCAAGTGATCAACGGTGGACTTCATCAAACGTCTGGACAAGGTAGGCTCTTTATATTGTCTTGTTAGCATATTTGTTTATATAGAATACATGGGATTAGAGTTGATTTCTACAGTCATTTCCGTCTGTTGTGGTTTATCCCTTGCCATAGAGAGATTTTCCTCGTAACAACTACCACTTCCACACGGTGTAGATAGTTGATTACTACTTCCTGAATTTGTACCCCCAATTGATTTTCCACTATTGGACCCTTGACCTGGTTCACCTCTTCTACTAAAAATTGGTTGTCTAAAATCTTGTGTTCCTTCAGGTGTATTAGTTGCACATGGGGTTGTAGCTTCCACACTAACTGTAATCTAGACTGGAGTTTTGCCTTTTGTTCCTGAACCTAGACCTCTAGCTTTCCTTTTTTATGTAGCACACAGAATTTCCTCAATATTCTCCACATCCCGGAGATCCTCTACCTCTTCTTCATCTCTCTCCAAGCCCTCTCTGTCAGCTATGGCCCTATTTTTGTTATTCATCTTATACTGGTAAGGTCTATCGTTGTGCTTCTTTCCATATTTTTGCATTATCTCCTTTATTTGGTCTTCCTCCATCATGATCGGGTCCATTGCCTCCTTTTGTTTCCCCTTATCCCGATTCCTTTACATATCTCAGACCTCTTTCAGTGCTTCCCCCCCTTCCCCATGCATGCAGGGAAGTTTAGTTGTCTGATTCCATGGTCGTCACACCTTTTTCATATTATAAAATCTTGATAGAAGTATATAGTGATCTTATGTACCTACCTCAAAACTACAAAATTCCAACCCTTTCTTCATCAAAATTACATCATATATAGGCTCTCCATGCTTACTAGTCTAAGAAGGTCGAATTAGATGTAGTTACATTGGATTCCCTTATCTTTAGGAGTTGGTTACAGCATGATAAAACAAAAAATATACCTAACTCCTAATTTCGGGATCTTGTCTGACACATTAAACGTTTCCAAAACATGTCATGTAGGCTCGAACTGATGATGGAGCACATGTCCCTAAGATCCTCCTAAATTTCTTAAATACGTTTATCCCACCTGGCACTTGAACGAATCATTAATCTTGTTGATTGTGTAGTTTCACAATGAACTGGAAAATACGTTGCAAAATCTATGTTTGTAGAATTTGCGCAAATTCAATGTCATCATGCCTGTGTGTCTCCTCATTTTATTCCTTACTAAAGATCGCATCTTGTGCATATCTATTACCAGTTGATAAAAATCCTAACCTTCTAGCAGCTCTCATGTCTCCAGTTTTTTAAACAACACAACTAACCCTTCTTGTTCAGAGAAACTATTGTGTAATGACCAAGAAATTGGTGGTACCTTGCCACGGTTTTGGCCATATTTCCAGCATAATAAATAAAAAAATACTTTCCACTGATACAATATAATCCAAGGCTGCTTTTTAAAGAGGAATGATTTAAAAATGGTTGAAGTTCCTCTGGACTTGCAATTTTCTCTTTAAACACTAAATTTGGAAATCGATATAGCGCTGCAAAACTGCTAAAATCTTGTGTTAGCATTTGAAACTTGCACCAAGAGTCCGAGATCTACTACACTTGGAATTTAGCCACCATCTACGCTATTTTCATTCGATTGCAGGAACTTGGCGATAACTTATGGAAATATGATAGGTTGAGGTTCAATCTTTGGTTACTCGACATTATTGTGGTGTCTGGATTGGCACTTTGTCTATATGAATCGACACCTCAAGCACTTTAGTTTGTGTACATGGGATATATCCCATATGTAGAATGCAAACACATTTCATGTTTTTAAATGCACAAACATTTTAATAAATGTTTGACATGTACTGCACCGCCCCTTGTGGTCTCTCATCCTCATGGCTTGTGACTTGGCACTTGACGGGTTTGTATGTGTTGTCGGTACTTGATGATTTGGCATATGGAAAAGGATTGAATTTGTATCCCGATGAGAATTGGAGATTGGGGTTGGGCCCAATAATTTTTCTAAATAAAACTCATAAAATTGCTTTCGAATGTTGTTGGCAGCAGGTCGAAGTGGAAAGAAATATGATCATGGGGAAAGAAAGCATGCGGAAGGAAAGTGTTAAGCCCTAATATTATCCCATTATTCCTTAATTGGGGAATATTATATTAGTAATTTTATTTTATTTATGTCGGCTTTAGGCCATTAGTTGTAATTATACCTCCTAGTCTCCTATATATACCAAGGAGACATTTTCATTTTGAATCATCTTGTACTTGAACATTTAAGTTTGGGTAAAAGGAGGTTGCCCCCTCGAAGGAGCTTATTATCTGAAATTATCTCTTTTCCAAGGCGTTGGGTACTTTCTGGGGTTTTCTGTGCTGTAGTGTTTGGTTCTTAACGCTATGGTATGAGCTCGGGTCTTGGGAGTTTATTTATCTGAGACACTTTGGAATTTTAGCTATAACTTTACTTTCTAAAACTCTTGGGAAGGGCGACGGAGGGTATTTGTCATGGATAAGGTACGTTGGGTTCAAAATTTATCTGCTGAGGCCTTATAATTTCAGAGATATAGCTTGTACAAGATAGGGTTGGAATCATCCTGAAATGAGATATTTTCGCGGGAACTTTCACTATAAAACATTTTCTGTAACGTTTTGGGACCACGGAAATGCGGAGTCATTTACATAAAATTATTTATTTAGCGTGGTAAAGGAATTTCGGCTTCAAGGTCATCTTAAGTTGTGAATACACTTACTGTGTGAATGGGGTATCTGACTAGTCCTATTGGCTAGTCTCAAGAAGGTGTTCGAGGTAAAATCATAACTTCTTCCCCTGGGTATCCAAAATTGTGTGGGACTAGTTACATTGGATGGTGGATGGTCTCAATTATTTTTGGGTGCCGAGTTTCAGAATTTACATATCAATTATTTTGTGGGGCACTCTATACAAGTGAGGATCTCACGGAAGGCCAAAATCAGCAGAGTTGTGAGAGTATCGTGAGATTCACTTGGCACATCAATTTGATCGAGACCCTATAGGATTGAAGAGAAGACATATCAAAGAAATACATAAGATAAGTTTCATACCTAGAAGGTCAAAAAAATTGGGAGATACAATAGAAAGAAATATTGTCTAGCAGAACCACCTCAAAATCAAAGGTTCAAAAAGTGATACTTGGCCAACATGCCACCCAAGGAACTTCTACACCAAATAAGCCTCGGAAAAATCCCTACTTGGACTCTAGAGTGAAGGTGAAGAAATGCGTGGACATAAATGAACTACAAGCTAGATGGATTCAATGGAATCCAAGTTGGATACTAAGATGGATTCAATGGAAGCTAAGTTGGATACTAAGATGGATTCAATGGAATCCAAGTTAGAGATCACCTAAGATGGATTTAATGGAAGCTAAGTTGGATACTAAGATGGATTCAATGGAAGCTAGATCATGGAAGTATTGAAAAATTCCGTAGCTTGAGAGAAGACACCTAAAAGTGAAAATGCATCCCATGAAAGAATTCATGATGTGGACACAAGGAAGATTAGAATCAAAGAATGGAGAAACTCCAGCTTTGGGTTGAAAGACCAATACGTTCCCTAAGATTGACATGAGGAAGTTTGATAGCAAGGACCCAATCACATGAATTACTTTTATATGGAGCAATTCTTTGATCTCCATAATGTATATACACAAAAGATGCAATTGCTTCTTTATATTTAGAACCTAATCAATTTGTTTGAGTATCGATGGCTTTGTTCATAAAATCACTTGTCCCTTGGACAATTTTCACAAAAGAATGATAGCACACTATGGGGATACAAAGGAATACCTTCTTTAGCCAATTGATAAATCTCAAACAAAAGGATTCCGATTCTTAGAACACATTGAGAACTTCAAAGATTGAATAAAGGTAATTGATATTCGGATGAGCACTTGGTTGATGTATTATAGGAACTTTAAAGGATAACTTATTCAACATTAGGTTCGCCTTTGGAACCCAAATCATTAGAGAATTGGAGGTGGAGAGGAAATGTTGAAAGTAAAAAATGTAGTATGGCTACTAGAAGGACCCTATCCTAACGTCTATGGAGAACAATGCTCCTTCTCCTAAAACACCTCAACCACAAGGGTTGACACCTCAACAATTGGAGGAAGAAAATCAAAGGTTTATGCTTTAATTGTGACTAACTTTCCAAAATGCAATTAAGGGACATAAGTGTGGTGAGAAAATTATTCTACATAGGTGTGAAAGAGGAACAAGAACAAGAACAAGAACCATCTCAAGATGAAGAGCCCGTAAACAATTTAAATACGAGAAGAGTTAACTCCACGATGCTCGTGTAATGAATTAGGCTGGAGTTAGCGCTCCTCAAGACCCACAGGATCGGGATACATCAAAGAAGAGGTATGAGTCCTGGTGATTGGGTGCTCATGAACAATTCCTTGTAAAATTAGCCAAAGATCTCCCGGTTGCTTTGTATATCTAGATCCAGAGTTTCAAGTAATTTTTGCAGATGGAGGAACTATCAGTGCTGGAAAAATGCAATGAGATCAATCTTACTATGGGGGAATGTAATGAATAGTCAATGATTGCTATGCCCATGGGTGGTCTGGGATGTTGTACTAGGAATCAATGGTTACAATCATTAAGACAGTGTTTTAATTTTTCAAGAACTTTTCATGAAATGTACATTGGAAGGAAAAGAAATTGAGTTCAAGGAGAGGTATCAAGGGAAGCCGGTGGGTGACCAAGCTCTAATGGCATGACAAAATTATTGAAAAGGGACATCAAGGCATTGTGCCCAGAACTATGCTCACTAGATGTTTCAAAATCTAGTGAACATCTGTTCCTCAGAGATCTCCAAAGGATCATTGATAAGCATTCCAAGGTATTTGAGGATATTCCCAAGGTGTCACCCATAGAGTCTCATGATCTTGGGAATTCATGATTCACCAGGAGTGTTCCTCTAACATCGGGCCATACATGAGTGCCATGCCTGGAAGGGTGAGATTGAGCACATGGTTGAAGAGTATTTGAAGGCATGTTAGACCCTGTGTAAAAGTTCTTGCCTACTTGCCGATTGGTGTGTGGTATTCAGGAAGATAGCTCATGTGTGTCCAGATTATAGAGAACTAAACAAAATCACAGTAAAAAAAAACAAGTTTCCATTCCATGATTGATAGATTGTTAGATGAGACACTACATGGAGCAATCTATTTCTAAAAATTGGATCTCAGATTCAGAGTATTATCATATTAGAATGAAGGAAGAGAATATCCCAAAAGCAGTATTCAAACTCATGAAGGCCATTATGAATTTTTGGTCATGCCTTTGTGCCCAAATGCATATTCCACGTTCCAGGGTTGATGAATTCCACAAGCCCTTCCTTCAAAATTGTGTGTTAGTACGATGATATACTAATCTATAGCAAGTCTTGGGAGGATCATCGCAGCATGTTGACAAGGTGCTACAACTACTAAAGGAGCAACAGCTATATGCCAGACCATCCAAATGTTTCTTTGGAGTGAAGGAGGTAAGTATTTGGGTCATATTGTATCTCATGGAAGGTGCAGGTGAACCCCTAATGAATTAAGGCCATGATGTACTGGCCGATTCCCAAAGCATTTAAAAATCTTAGAGGATTTTTTGGGTTTAAAAGGTTACTACCACAAGTTTGTTGAACTATGGAAGAATAGTAGCACCTTTAGCGGCACTAACTAAGAAGGATGCATTTCATGGACTCTAGAGCAACTAAATCGTTTGAAACAACTTAAAAAGAGGTGTTGATGTGTAAAAGCTCTTGTCTTGACCACTCTCGGACTTCACAAAAACCTTTATTGTTGAATGTGATGCATTGGGAAATGGAATTGGTCTTGTCCCTAATGCAAGAAGGAAGGCCCACTGGGAGGAATTACGCTCAAGGGAAGAGAGACTTGCACAAACCCATTATGAAGGAAATGATGGCAATACTACATGCATTGAAGAAATAAGAAGTCCTTACCTAATAGGTAGAGCACTTCAAGGTCAAAAAAAATCATGATAGTCTTAAATAACTACTTGGAACAAAGACTATCTTGGAAGAACAACAAAATATGGGTAACCGAATTTTGGGTTATGATTTTTTTAAATCGTTTATAAAAAGGGGAAAAATGTTGTGGCAGATGCACTCCGCGAAGGATGAAGATGTTGAGGCCTTTCCTGCTGTGCTATCTCGATCATCAACCCTGATTGGATAATAGAAGCAAAGGATGAATGGAAGAATAGCCAATGAAAAAGTGTGGACTCTGGTGAAAGGTTCTTGTGGGGATTCTGGTGCATCGGATACATTACATGGAAAAATGATTCACTATGGTACAAAAGATCGCTTATGTTATGTAAGAACTCCAAACTCAAACAAAAGGTGCTAATTAGGCGCACACCTCTCTAGTAGTAGGAGGGCACTCAGAGTTTTTGAAAACCTACCATAGGTCAAGGAAGGATTTTTTTTGGGATGGCAAGAAGTACGATGTTCAAGGTTTGTGGAAGAATGTTTGGTTTTGCCAGCAAAATGGAAGGTGGAAACAATTAAGACCCGGATCTTTTTTTGCAAGCCATTATCCATCCCAGGTCATTGGGAGGGTTTCCATGGATTTCATCGCGAGTTACCAAAGTCACGAAGAGTGTCATCATGGTGATTGTTGATGGTGACCAAATGCATACGCTTTTGTGCTCTCATCCTTCAAGAAGCTATGCGGTTGCCGCGTTCATGGGCGGTTCAGCTGCATTTGCGGCCAAAGTTGTTGTAGGTGATGATTCCCATCTTCGGGCATTTTGGATGATTATTTTCTTGTTTGGGTGCTCCATTGGCTCATAGCTCATCATATAATCATCAATCTGATGGACAGGCCGAGGATAGTGAACAAATGTGCGGAGGATGCAGCCGTTGCTTTGTCTGCGATAGAAGCAAGCACAATGGTTCCAAATGGTTTGCCTTGCAGCCGAGATGGTCGGTATGTGCTTCGCTGCGGCAAAAGTGAGGCCATTTTATGGCGCTTTGTGGATACTCCACTTATAACTTCATCACTTCTTCTCTAAAAGAAAAATCTAAAAGGTTCAAGCAGTGGAAGATCACATCTAGAATCAGCAACAAGTTCTCCAAATCTTAAGGACAACCGGACCATGGCACAAAAACGCATGAAAAAACAAGCATATCAACAACATAGTGAAAGAAGTTTTAAAGTAGAGTTAAGGTATTTTAAAGACTAACCATACAAAGCAGATGTCCCTCAAGCAAGCCAAGAAGGATAATAAATTATCACAAAGTACATAGCCCTTATAAGGTGTTTGCAAAAGATTGGTACTATGGCATACAAAATGGAGCTGCATGCATCTTCCGGAAGTACACCAGTTTTCCATGTTTGTACTTAAAAGTTATAGGTGACAGATCGAGTTCAAACTATATTACCTTGAGAACTTGAGGAAGGAAAAATGATATTAGAACCTAAAATGCATCACTAACACAAGAATTAGCCAACTGAGAATAGATACATTTGAGGAGTATCTCATTAAATGGAAACTACCAGCTGAAGATTCCACTTAGAAAGTCTTTATCTGAAGCATCCGGTTTTGAGGAAACTACCAGCTGAAGATTCCACTTGGGAAGATGAGTCTTTTATACAGAAGCATCCAGATTTACTCAAGCATTGTGGACAACACTTGTCTCAAGGGGAGGGGCATGTTAAGCCCTAATATTAGCCCATTACCCCTTAATTGGGGCATATTAGCTTAGTAATGTTATTTTATTTATGTCGGCTTTAGGCCATTAGTTGTAATTATACCTCCTAGTCTCCTATATATACCAAGGAGACATTTTCATTTTGAATCATCTTTTACTTGAACATTTAAGTGGGTAAAAGGAGGTTTCCCCGTCGAAGAGGCTTATTATCTGAAATTATCTCTTTTTCAAGGCGTTGAGTACTTTTCCTGAGGTTTTTCTATGCTATATTGATGTTTGGTTCTTAACAGGAAGCAACAACTAGAAGGAAACACAACACGTGCACATGCAAGAAAGCGTGCACAAGGAAAGCGACAACTGGAAGGAAGAACAACACGTGTGCATGCAGAGGAAGACCTAACGTCGGTAGGGTTAGAGTTTTGGTAATGTATTGTAATGGATGAAGAGCCAAAGATGTATAAATATTGATACTGAGGTATTATAGAAGGTTCACAGATTTTGTAGTTGTTCCGATTTTGTATTGTTCGGGTTTTTGTATTGTTCAGCATATAATCAATTCAGTTCTTGATTATTATAGTTACGCATGAGTGGATGCGATATGTAATGTTTTTCTGTATGAGCTATTTTGTAAGTTGTTGAGCTAGAGGAGATGAGAGAAGCTACATCTTGAGGATTAGATTGCAGGTTAAAGAGCCCAATACGATCTAGTTTGCCTCATATAGATCTTACGCATCTAAGGAGAATTGTAAGTACGCGATGTTGTAGTGACAAAACGACTATAATAAAAGAGCCAAGAGCCAAATATTTGTGGATGTAGCCCAAGAGGGGGTGAACCAAAGTAACATCTGTGTAATGTGATGAATGCATGTTTATCTTTATCATCTTTTCAATAGTTATTTCTATATGAATGAATGAGTTATTATATTCCTACATTAATCATGAATAATGGTATACTGCATTAATAAGTTACAGTAGCACTCTGTTTGCACAGTTATCAGTGGCTATAATCCCTGCTTATTCGCAAATAACAATACATCGCATTTACAATTATAATAATGGTTCAATGGTTGAGCTCTCATATCTCATACTCAATCCTAGGTTGTAAACACTTGAGTCTTAAAGCCACCCATTAAAGTTATCTTGGGTGAGACTGCATAGAGAATTATGTGTGTTATGTTGCCTTCTGGTTTACCAGGAGGGCCGATAGTTTTATAGGCTTTGTTGGAAACCCAAAAGACATGAACCCTGGGTCAATAACTCAGACGGTATAGAAGAATAGTAACCAACAAATGTTATCCCTAACATTAAAGGCCGATATATTTATTTTAAAATTAATCAAGCCCAAGAATTTGAAAATGACCCAAGAGTTTACTAAAAACCAAAATTTTGAAGCTCCAAATTCAAAACCTCTAGCCGATTCCTCACTGTGAAGAAAATATCATACTTTAGAAAAATTACATGCACAACTTAGATTTGACCAAATTTGACAATGCAAATTCCTGTGCTAACAGGTTCCTACAAGGAGTTTGCTCGGGAAAAGGGAATTAAGAACAAGGGAAAAGAGAAACATGTAGCTATAGTAAAGAAGGAAGAAGCAAATCTCACATGTACTCATTGAAAGAAAAGAAGACATGATGAAGAACATTGTTGGAAGTTGCATCCTGAATTAAGGCCTAAAAAGTATGGAGGAAAAGGAAAGAAAAAGGAGGATGTCACAGTCCAACCCGATTCGGGATCTGAATCAAGTGACGAGACACAAATTAGAGTTGTAGGTGTTGTGAATGAAAGCAAGAATGTGTCTATGATTTCTACAAAAGCAAGTGAAGGATATGATAATGAAATAGTCAAGTTATCTCCTAGTCATGAAGTGTTTCAAAATTTTCCAAAGTTCCCACATGAAGGTCCATTACATGTAGGTGGCAGGGATTTTGTCAGGGAGCATAGGAATGTTGTTAATTCATTGTCAATAGCATCTATATGTTCGCTACTACTGTTAAGATATTGTGCATGACTAGTAGTGGAAAATATGAATGTAGATAGATGTCTAAGCTCAAGAATGATTTATTATGTTACCAACATTATTTCAGCCATCATCCTTGTTATTCAGTTGATTGTAATGAGCTAAGTGGTCTAGACATGGGAAAGATACACAATTCAAGTGGGGAGGCATCTCCCTCATTTGGTGTAAACCTTTTGGAGGTACAAAATCTTCCTAGTGGGGAGGAATGATCCAGGAAGATCCAGGAACTCTCACATAGGTCTAGGAGGATCTGGAATGCTCACAGGGATCCAGAATGGGTCAAAATTGCTCAAAATTTGATCATCTCAAAAGTTATAGAACTTTTCATCAATACAAATATCTCGTCATCATATTTCGAATGGTGAAAACAACATGTCAAACAGAGTTTGTATTCAAAATTTATGGCTGGTCAAAGTTCAGGTCAAACAAGGAAAAAGTCAACCCTGAAGAGACACGTGGCAGACTCTGAGAGAGACACATGGTAGGATCCCAGGTTGACAATTGGTAGCTCTAGATATTGACAACTGGCACCATATAGGTGACATGGCACATGATTGTTGGCAGATAGTACCTCCAGGTGACTCAGTTACATGATGACAAGTGGTAGATATGGTACAATCACAATTAAACATTTGACACATAAGTAGACCAACTGGGTCTTAACATGTGGCAATCCTTCATTGGATTATATTGGATTGGTTATTATTGTCGTTTATATGTATATTATATATATATATATATATATTATATTTTTTTCCCAGAGAAAAAAACTTTTATATTCATATGAGAATATACATGTTGTAGTCTGCCTTTGTAGGCTTTCTTCAGAAACTATACAACCTATGCATCTAATCTACTTCAAAACAATCCTTTATAGGATTTTTCAAAAACTATACATCCTATTCAAACTTAACATAAACATATACAACCGTACATGTCCAAAAAAGGAAAGTCTTCTTCAGAGATGAAGCTCCATTGCTTCGGTTTCTGTTCCTTCAAAGAACTCATAAAAACCGAAGGCTCCTTTTTGCAAATGCAAATATTCCTTTGATATTTAATATGCCTTTGCATTAAGTTCCCTAATAATGTGTTGGAAGGATAGTCATTCAAAATTTATGAAGGTAAGCTTGATGTCTCTTAGCAAGGAGGCCAAACTAGAATTTTGAATATTATTGTTACCCCTCACCCAGTCGATCACCAATTTGGAGTCACCAAAAAATTGAAGCTTTGACAAGTTTTTTTCCTTTGCATTTTCCAGGAGGGTCTAGAGGGATATAAGTTCTTCTCTATTATTTTTTCCTCCCCCTAGCACATATTTGATGTGAATAAAGTGGTTGTGATTGATAAAAAGAACCACCTCCACTCTGCATGAAGGAGGGTGTCCTTGACTGACCCCGTCAAATTATCCCCAAGGGATGGTGTAATCAATGGGAGGAGGGGTTACAATCCAATACTGACTTTCCCTTAATTCTTCCTCGAAATCTTCTGCCTGACTAAGCAAGATTGTTGAAGAGACCTCAGGAGGAACATACTTATCTTTAAAAACAAATTTATTTTGGGCCGGCCAGATGTTCGAAATCATGATACCAAGGAGGCATGCGTATAAGTATATCAATCTGTCTTGGATCCAATATCTGAAGCAGTATTCGATGGATCCCTGGTTCCAATTATCCTTGGCTTTTAGTTGTTATTTTATTAACTGCGCAACCTTTCCTACATAGGAACAGGAGACAAAGAGATGAGTAATAGTTTCTTGATTTTTTTTACAAAGAGGACATTTGTTGGGTCCACACCATCCTCTTCTAAGGAAATTATCCTAGGTCATCAATTTGTTGTTCATTGCAATCCCAAGGGTTAATATACATCTGGGAGGATATTTGAGTTTCCAAAGGGGTTTCCACCACCATTTTAGAGGGGTCACAATGTTATCTTCTAACCAGGATTTGTAACCCAATTTGACAGAGGACCCATTCTGTGGATTTTTTGACCAGTAGAGAGTGTCTTCAGAGTCTCTATCCAAAGAGATCAAATTTTTACATAAAGGAGAGATGTAGGAGTTCCACTTATCTTTCATAGCTTCAGGGAGATCAAGATATTTTATGTTCTTCCATCCAAGATGCCCTCAAATCTGGGTAAAGCTAGTGTTCACAACTCCCAAGAAAAGAAGGTTTTTATCCTTGAGTAATTGCAGGAGGGGAGGAGAAATATTATAATTGTTTCTCTCTCCCAACCATGGGTCTTCTCCTAATATTACCTTTTCCCCATTTTCGATATGCCAAACAGTCCAATTTCCAACTAGGGGGAAGGATACCATAAGATCTTTCCACACAATTGAGCCTTTGGAGGATTTCGTAGGCTCTCGAAACCAATCAGAAATAGATAGGTTGGAAAAATATTTATAGTTCATAACTCTTACCCAAAGAGAGTTCCTGAGGGTTAGTCTCCAAGGATTCATTCCCACTAGTGCTCAATCAAAAAGACGAATGTTCTTTAAACCCCATCTGCCCATTTCTTTTGGGGCAGCGATTGAATTCCAATTGGCAAGATGAGTACCTCCAAGAGAGTTCTGACCTGCCCATAAAAAGCAAAATCTTATTTGTTGAATTTTATCTAAGACTCCTTTAGGTATTGCATCTATGGAATTCCAATACACAGGAATTCCTTCTAATACTGCTTTAAGTAACACTAGTCTTCCTCCTATGGATAGGAGTCTATTGACCCAAATGGCTATTCTGGCCTGAACTTTTATGATTAACCAACTCCAGTCTTCTTTCCTATAATTTTCTGGTTTTAGGTTGAAGCCCATATACTTTAGTCCTTTAGAGAGAGGTTTCCTTTGAGATGGAAAGATGTTTGCAAAGGAGGAGTCTTCCACTTCCGCACAGTGATAGAATTCTTTCACATTCTTGTTTCACTGCAATAGAGGTTTAAAATATTTTTAAAGGAATTCAGATTCCTCTGAGAACCGAAAAAGTTGCAGAAGGTGTCATCCACGAATAACAAATGAGTTACTGATTTGCATTCATAGACTGCAATTCCTTTCAGGAGGCCATTGCATTTGGCCTCCTTTATCAGTTGTCTTAGTGCTTCAGCGACAATCAAGAATAGAAAGGGAGAAAGGGGGCAACCCTAACGAAGTCCTATGGATGATTTGGAGAAGCAGGACAGAGCTCCATTGATAAGGATGGCAAAGGATGTGATTTGAAGCATCCCATTATATAGTTGACAACTTTCAAGCTCATGCCCATTTGGATGAGGACAGGTTCAGGAAAGTCCAGTTTACTTGGTCATACGGTTTGCAGAGATCCAGTTTAAGGATGGTTGCCTTAAGATTTCTTTTTTTGACAGAGTGGAGCACTTCTTAAGAGATGGATACCACGTTGTGGATATGTCTATTGTGTAGAAAACCAAATTGGTCTTCTCGTATGAAATCACTAAGCATCAGTCTCAGTATTCTAGAAATAATATTACATATTAATTTGTAGATAACATTGTAACTCTTCCTTCCTTTTGATATTCCCTTACCACCATCGTGATCTAGGTGGATATCCACGGCCACCCACCTCTTCCAACTGTCTCACATACAATTTTCCATTTTGGAAGTTTTTTACAGTTTTTCGAGTCCCAAACTTCTGGGGCCGTTTTGAGGCCCTAAACGACGTTTTTTTGGACTTTTGGGGGGGAAAGAGTATTTTATGGCATAGATTAACCCCCAATGGAAGTTTTACTTATCGTATAGACCTTTCTGATGAGGCATCGAATGCCCCAAACAAAGATCGTATGCAAAAGTTACGCCCCCAGGAAGTTGACGTATCAACTACCCCCATCAGGGCCTGCAAACCTTTTGGATTTTCATCTTCTAGGGTTAGAGTTTTGGATTTTATTTGTGTTAAAAAATTCTTTGGAGCCTCATTGTAACATCCATATTCTTGTGAATGAGCATAGCCATCACATCTCTTCTCAGAGATAAGCTACCACCATTCTAGCGAGTCTTTCACTTTGTATTTCTATAGTTTTGTACATTTCGCTCATTAATTTTTATATATTTTCTATATCTTTGTTATATTATTGGATATCTGATATATCTCTATACATTTATTTATTGTATCTCCACTTTCATTTTGTGCCAAAAATAATCTGGCTCATATCGGAAGATCGTTTTTTAGGTAGTCATAGAAAGCCTTAAAGAATTCCAAAGTAACACCATCTGGGCCTGGGATTTTTCCATTCTAAATGGAAAACAACACGGTTCTCATTTATGATTTTGTGACCTCTTCCTCCAAGGATAAATTCATATATTTAGAAAACAAAGTGAGAAATTTACCCACTACCTCCAAAATTTCTTGAAGAGGGCAACCAGGGGGGGTTGAGAAAAGATTACTGAAGAAGTTTACTCCAATATTTGACTTGTCCTCAAAGGATGCTGCCACATTTGCTTCTTCATCTTTGATTTCCCATATTGTGTTGAGGTTTCTTCAACAATTCGCAAACTGATGAAAAAACTTGGTGTTATTGTCTCCTTCTTTCATCCAGAGAGCCTTAATTTAATGTGTCATTCTTGCTCCTTTGTCTTTAGACACAAGGCTTGTTTGTCCTCCGGTTCTATTAGTTCATATAAATTTTCACTGGAAAGGGGGATTTCCTTTAGCTTCATATAGGCCTTGGTGATAATTTCTACAGTGTCGTAAATAAATCGTTGACTCTTGGATTTTCAAAGAGGAGGCCTTTTTTTAATGGTGCTTTTCAAAGTCTTAAGATTAGCTGCAAATTACACCATGAGAAGAACATGATTCAGAGGGGATAGATTGACCCAAGTGGAGAGAACCAGATTCTTGAAATCTTCTTCTACCATCCAAGACTAGAAAAATTTAAGAGGGGAAGGAGGGGACTCATAGCCTGAAGACCAATGTAAGGAGATTGGGCGTGTTGGACACATAGATTACACTAAGAGGGGGGGGTGACCAGTGTAGGGATCCGTTTTTAAAAACTTCCCTCTTTCACAAAACTCATTAGTTAGCAATCACCACTCACTCATTACTTATTGTTTTCATTTATAATCAGTTAAATGTGAACATATATCAGCAATACATCATAAAGAAATCATCACCACAAGGAACGCAAAGAACACAAGATGTATATACAATTTTCTTTTTATTACAGACTACAATCCTTGGGTTTATCATCAACAAATGAATAGAGTACAACTCTATAAGAGCACCAGCTCTATAATGCAAGACTCGGCTTACACCCTCAACACCAACTGAGATGAGGCAACAATCCTCAACAGATATCAATATGTCACAGGTATGCGACCTGTCGGTAGTGCAACACTATCCATCTAGGTTAGTTTCACTAACAAATTCATTGATCTTCATCTCATTATTCCATAATTAAGCATGGGTTCTCCAACCATACTTCAAGTATAACTCAACCATAAAGTGTCTTCCCATGAGGGATTTCACCATAAGGGGACCACTTTGGAGCTCATCCATTTGTACACTTTATTAACCATGATAAGACAATAATGATTCGTCATTACATCAATCAAACTATGCATCATATCAAAGAAATCACATCGATCCATATTCATCTCTTCATCATGTAATAATGACAACTCATTGATCCATCTTCATCTATGCATCATATCAATGACAACTCATTGATCCATATTCATCTATGCATGACATCATATGCCTATGATTTCACTTGACATCTATCTATTCTCATCAAGGACAATACATATTACATTCGACATCAATCATCACTCAATCAATCATTTGGCATCAATCAATCACTTGACATCAATCAATAAAACCTTTGGCATCAATGACAACATGATCAAACAATCTCCCCCTTTGGCATTGATGGCAATACCAACATTGATGTCAACACCAATCATTGATGTCAACATGTAGACAAGGCATGTTCTACATCAATAGTCATCAATCACATCAATGTGTCTATCTCTCCCCCTTGGACATCAATGGAAAAGGGTCATTCTCCTCTTGGGGTTGCTCCCCCTGCTTGAACTCTCCTTGGGGCTGCTCCCCCTGTCTAAATGCTTTTGATCTTCCTATGAATAATCTCTCCCCTTTTGAACAAGGGATATCACTATGATGTAATGTTGAATATACATCACTCATACTCCCCCTGTGACCATTTCTCCCCCTGGAACTATGCCTCTGTGCTCTTTCTTCAAGAATAAGGATCTTTCCTCCTAGAATCATGGGAAGAAGAATGAATCCCCCTATGGGTATGTCTCCCCCTATATTCTCTACAATATGAACACATGCTTCTGCTGCAAATGCTACTGCTCAAACGGATCATAGATCAACTTCTCTTTCTATGATGATCCTTGGACCTATCCATGAATCAAACTCATGCCATAGAAAACATCGTGAAGCAAAGGATATGTCAAAAATGAAATAGAGAATCATGAACAAAATATCAACCAAGCACATCATGTACCAAAATGTGTGCTCATCATGCACAACGCCCATTTACATCAACCATGTACATCAACACCATACAATGTGCCAAAAGATATCATCCATGGAGTGTATCAACCATATGCCTCTACCAACATGTCAACCATGTGCCACAAACAACTGTCATATCACTCATGATATGATTCTATCATGAACCAAGTGCCATAGCCATATTTCTCAATCAATCAAGTGTCTCAACTAGATCATCCAATGTATCATGTACCAAAGTATATCAAGTGTCAGACCCTATAACACAAAGTTATACCATCACATCAAGTTGCAACCCATGTGCATAACCTTTTTCCCAAGGATTTACCACATATACGTGGCATGT
This sequence comes from Picea sitchensis, assembly GCA_010110895.2. NCBI lineage: Eukaryota > Viridiplantae > Streptophyta > Pinopsida > Pinales > Pinaceae > Picea > Picea sitchensis. Next base: position 23,676 of record SNQJ01S0052575.1, on the reverse strand, counting down.
TGCACAGACAGCTCACGTATGTACATGACCTATTCAAGGTCAGCTTGCGTATGTATTCGACTGTTACCACTATCACCCATGTATGCTTCAGTAGATGACACACTTGAGCTTCTCTTAAGGCTTCCATTCTGCTATGGTTGTTCAGTCTTCTTGACCCACTTCTGAAGGTGTCCCTGCTTCTCATAACTTGAGCTACGAGCTTCCATATTTTCAAATATGTCCCCCTTCCTTACCTCATTCCTTCTTCTAGTCATGCTATATGAAGTCCTCATCATGGAATTTCTTCTTGTGTTCCAGCAATCATGGGATTTGTGGCCAAATCCACTATAGTTGTAGCATCTCATGGTGTGACAGTGAACAGTAATGTGTCCTACTTGACCACATCTCCAACATCTTATGGTGTTGTGAAGTCTTCCAATGTCTCTCCTTGCATAATATTTTCATTCCAAAGCTTTGTGACCATATTTATTACATGAATAACATTGACCATGAAAAATACTTTCATACCTTTGCTTTGGTGTCCATCTTCTTTGAGGTGTAAGGATGGATTCTCGATGTCTTCCTTGCTTTGTTCCTTTGAAACTTTCCTTCCCTTGTGTAGATGGTTGACTTGCAACATTGTCTTCATCCTTTGAGAGTGAGGAACTTACCTCATGCTTCTTTGAGGTGATTGCTTCAACATGTGTATCTTCTCTCTTGTATCCAAGACCTGATTTATCATTTGGTGATCTTTGACTTTCCAAGATCTCATTCAAGATTTGTGGGCTATTCAAGAATTTTTTTGACTTCTCTACTTTCTTTCTAAGATCAACAACTTCAGCTTCTAACTTATGACATGACTCTTCCTTTTCATTAACTTGATTCTTCAATAGTTCCTCTACCCTTTTGGCTTCTTCAATTTGGGTCTTGAGATGGACAATAATTTCAAGACTTTTGCTAATCTCATCATCTACCTTCTTATCTTCTTTTTCATTCTTTAGTCTTGTGATCTCTTCTTCCTTTTCTTCTAATTGAGTCTTATTACTCTCTTCTTGTTCTTTGAGCATTTCCTTTAACTTCAAGATGTGCCTTTGACTCTTCTTAAGAAACTTTTTAGTGTTATCAGAAAGATAGCTATAGTCTATATAGTAATGATCCGATTTGTATTCATATAGACCTTCTTCAACTTTCTTTTGAAGTTATGATAGTTCTTCTTCTATTCTTTCCATGGGATAACTACCATCAAAATCTACCCAAACTATTTCTATATTGTCTTCTTCACTTGTAGAGAAATATTCAATGTCATCACATTTTGAATTATTGCAATCAAAGGTCTTTGAGGATTTTTTACCTTCATTTGAAATATCTTCAAGATCTTTCTTTTTTCCAACATCATCACATGATTCTTTGCCTTCATTTGAAATGTCTTCAAGATCTTCCTTTTTGCCAACATCATCACATTTAGAAATAATGCAATCAAGAGTTTTTGGAGATTCTTTACCTTTAATGATCTTGATGGAGTGATCTTCAACATTTTCCTTCTTGCTTTGATATGTCTCCTCTAGATTTAGCCATAGATCCTTGGCGGAAGTGCATTGTCCCATGCTCTCTTTGATAGGGATTGAGAGT
>SNQJ01S0052574.1:40129-63760 GCA_010110895.2 Picea sitchensis | reverse complement strand
TTATTCCATGAATGTTCGACCTCATCTCATTCATTCAAATTCGTTGGAATGTATTAGGGTGCCTTGGGAGTCATTTTCATCATTGGTGATTTCCCTTGCACTTGTTAACGATATACATCAATGACTAGTAATCAAGTGGTTTCTACCATGTTTGACATCAAATCATCTATTCACATGGCTATATTCTTACAACATCGGGATCAGGACGAAGACCTTGGGTTTGGCACTCACTCTGTTATGTGTTTTTNACATTGTATTGATCTGTGGCTATGTTTTGTATTCTCGTAGCTCCACCGTGTATTTTTCGTGGTTCTGATCAATTCATGCAAAGAGGTATGGATCCACATTGTATATCTGGTGGCCATATCATTAGTCAGTATTCTCATGGATCTGTAGTGTATTGTTCGGCGGCCATGCTTTGAGTCATCTTATATTCCCAACATAGGTATGTCTGCCTCAGAAATGGAACATATTTTTATATTGATTGATGATTGTTTGTAGGTTCTACCAAGTTGTCCTACTCCAACACCCTTGCATTGAAAAATTTGTAAAGTGTTTCAACCTTCAGTTTCTCTTCTGACCTCACACTTTAGGGGGCATCTGTTACACACCAAAATGTCACACTTGAGTTTCAGACCCTAAGTGTTGCAAGTGTCACAAAGTGACATATGCACCTTGTTAAGTGTCATGCACCGTCACAAGTGTCATAAGAATCTTACCAAGTGTTGAATTCATTTTTATGAGTGTCGTAACCCCTTGAAACCATTAAAGACATTTCCCATGACCCCTAAGTCATATTGGAGAAAGAAACCCATCATTTCAAGGCAAAAAGCACACCTTTTTCTTGGAAAATCGATCATTTTTTGGTTAGTTATGAAGGGTGGTTCCTCTATGGAAATGATGGGGGAGTGCCACTTCATGGAATGGCACCCCATTCACACGTTAGGGGAGTGATACTTTATAGGAAGGAGCCCTGTGTTCAACTTTGGGGGAGCGCCAATCTTATTAGAGAGAAATTAGGGATCCTCCACCTTTTCCTAAGGGCCAGCTCTTGATGGTTGAGGTTTGTTGCGGTTGAATCCTACGTTATGGGCTCTATCCTAGAATATAATACCAACCTAAGGATCCATATCCTCGACCATATACTTCATTTTCTAATGGTGGTTGTGCCTCTCAAACCTATATATTGAAGGTATTTCTAAGATGAAAGGGGGAACATTAGAGGTATCAAACCTTTGATTTTGGAGGAAGCATCACCATTTGATGTAAAGATTCATGCAAGGGATGGATGAGGATAGCTTGTATAAGTGACTTCCTCGTCTATCATTCTTTGTAAGTTTCCATTTTGGCTTTATAATTAATATCAACTTGGCCTATTCCCTTCAACTTCATACATTTTCTTGTGTATTTTCATTTCAGTCTTCATAGATAGATCGTATTTATATAATCATCTAGAGTAGGAGGAAGTGTTCCTTTTATATTATTTGTAGGGATGTAGTTGTGTTCAGGAGCTTGGAGATCAAGCATTGGAATTGGAGCAACGAGGACGAACATCAGAATCAGGTACACCACATTCTTCTCCTCTCTTACTTGATTGATTAAGTTATATATACAAGGAAAGTAGTAATCACTTGTTCTCTTTTGTCTTTGGACGAAATATAAGATTCTTGGTCCAAGTGGGAGCTTAACCTAGCCATGGGATAAGAATTCTCACAACAATAGAAATCAAGTACACAAACAGGTATTTTGAAACATTAAATCCCACCCAAAAATATTTGAGTGAAAGGAACACGCATGCATTAAAAATTGCACACACATTCTTAAAAGAATGTGTGCATTCTTAAAATCACATGCACGTTTGTAAAATTTTGTGCAATTTTGTGACTAAATTGTTTTTCCTAATGTGTATTCATCACCTCCAAGTGAGGATATCGATGAAAATAGGAGGATTTGAGAATTAAGTATGGGTACCAGGGTCATTGGCATGGTAAGGGAAAGAAACTTGGGCCTTAGTATATAGAGATTGCTTTGATGTATAAAGGTCCCTTACAAACCCCTCAAACCACCACACTTGACCTCCCAATTATACACTTGATGTATGATGGGGATATTAGTGATATTATAAAATTTAAACAATAGATATTATTCTTAAGGCCTTGGACATGGTTTGCAGTGGAATCTCAACACTTAGGCTATAAATGAAGATTCTAGACATATAAGAAACAACAATGACTCAAACTACCACATATGAGAACCATAAGGAATCCTTTTCTTCCAATTAGGGATACAGGTATCGCTAGATTTTTTTTAGCATTGTTTGTAAGTCTTGAGGCCCTTGACATAGTCATCAGAGGAAACGTGGTGATTGAACCCTAAAGTAATCTGTTTGGGATACATGGCTATAAAAAACACCTCAAAACAACAGACAAGACCTTTCAAGGTTATCCCTTGATTTGACTCGGGATATCAGTTCCATTAGTGGATCTTTTAAACTAGGTACACAATTCATTAGGCCCTAAACATATTGAAAGGAGGAAAATTAGGACTTACACCATAAAGGTGGCTTTGAAGCATCGATTTTCAAGAGCAGCGCCTTGATCCACTACACATGACCTCTTAAGCATAAACTAACCCTCCAAGTGGAGATATTGATGATAATATGAAGTTTTTAGAAATAGGTATGAGCCTTAGGGTCTCGGATATGGTTAGGGGGGAAAACTCAAGTCTTAGGCCATCAATGAATATTATAGTAATTAATGCCCATGAAAAATACATGACCTATACAGGGGATATTTGTCCTCCAAGTGGAGTTATGTGCACCATTACAACTTTTTAGCACAATTCATGGGTTAAGGGTTCTTTAAAATGGCGATGGGAAGAAACATATGCTTTAGGCCTCTAAGGAAGAATTCATGCATCCAGTGCCAAGAAAAACACCTTGAAGTCCCAAGTGTACCCTTTTCCTCTAAGTGGGCATATTAGTTCCATTATGGGTTTTCAAGGAGAAGGTATTTCTCTAGAGACTTGGACCAAGGTCAAGTGATGAAACTTTCTCATTAGGCCTAAAACTTATCTTCCATATATCAAGAGCCATAAATGAGTCCTCAAACCACCATAGATGATATTTCTATGGGATATGTGTCCTTCAAGTTGCAATATGAACACCAATAGAAGGTTTTGAGCACCAAGTATAGGTCGTGGGGAAATAGAGATGGTTAAGGGAGGAAACTCAAGCCTTAGGATCTAAATTATGCTTCTAGGCATCCAAATCCAAGAATAACACCTCAAAAACAATAGATGTAATGTCTTGAGAGTATTGTCTCCCTCTTAATTGGGATTTCAACAACATTAGAAGTTTTTGAGCTCTAGGTATGAGTCTCATTTCCTTGACCATGGTTGGGGGAGGAAAAGTAGGCCTCAAGCTCTTAAAGTAGTTTCTAAGGCTAAAGGGACATGAAAAAGGACTTGAACAACCACATAGGACTTTTATATGGGGTCTTTGGCCTTTAAGAGAGGATATGAGATCTATTAGAATTTTTTTAGCACTAGATGTGGGTCATAGTGCTTTGAACATGGTTGGGGGAGGAAACCCTAGCCTTAGGCCCTAAATAAAGATTTTAGGAATCTAGGGCCAATAATTTCACCTCAAACATGGGTCTCGGGACACTGGACATGGTCAATGGAGGAAACATACACCTTTGACCCTAGACAAAGCTTCTAGCCATCTAGGGCCAAGAATGATTCCTCAAACAACCACATATGGATCCCTAAGGGTATCCTTGGCCTATAATTGGGGATGTACATTCCACTAGATGGTTTTGAGTGGTAGGTATGTATACTAGGGTAGGTATGTGTACTTGGGTTCTAGAAATGATCTAGGGAAGAAAAACATGCCTCAAGTCCTAAATAAATCTTTGAGGCATCCCAATCCATGAAAGATGCCTCGAGGAACAACAAATGTCATTTGAAGGGTATCCTTGGCCTATGACAAATGATGTTAGTTCCCTCAAAAGTATTTGAGCATTAACTGTGAGTCTCAAGACATTGATATGGTTAATGAGGGGAACTTAATCATTATTCAAGGTACACATATTATAGGAAACCAAGGCCAAATACGACACCTCAAACCACCACAAATGACCTCTCAAGGTTGTAGGTATCTTCTAGGGCTCAAGGGTCATTAATGACACCTCAAACCATTATATATGACCTCTCAAGTGGATCTTTGGCCTTCAACTTGGGATATGGGAATCGTTAGGATATTTTGACTCACTAGGTATGGGTCTTTAGTCCTTGGACATGATCAAGAAAGGAAACACAATCCTTAGGTGCTAAAGGAATATTCTAGGCATTTGGGGCCGACAATGACATGTTGACCACCACAAAGGACCTTTCTAGGAAAAGATTGCTATTTGGATGGGGATATTCATCATTATGAGGTTTTTAACATTAAGTATGAGGCTATGGACCTTGGATATGATTAGGGGAAACAACCCAAAACTAAGGCCCTAAAAGAATCTTCTAGGCTTTTGGGGATAACAATGACACCTTCAACCTCCACAAATGACCTATGGAGGGCATCATTTTCCTCTAACTAAGTAAATGGGTACCATAAGCATTGTTTAGCATTAGGTATGGGTCATGGGGCCTTAGATATGGTTAGTGGAGGAAACATGAACATCAAGCCTTAAAGGAAATTTATATCCATCCAATGCTAATTATAAGGATGGTTCGAACAACTACATATGGCCTCCTAAGGCTATTGTGGCCTACAATTGTGGATGCCGGTGATATTAGGTGGTTTTGAGAAATAGTTATGTGTCTCGGGGTCATGGAAATGATACAAGGAAGAAAGCTATGCCTTAGTTCCTAAATAACTCTTTGAGGCATCCAAAGACATGAAAAATGAATTGAAGCACCACACATGACCTCTCGAAGGTACCCTTGTCCTCTAAGAAAGGATGTCGATCCCTTCAAAAGGTTTTAAGAATTAGCTATGGGTATTAAGGCATTGATATGACTAACGGGGGAAACCTAACCATTAGTTGAAGTATATAGCTTCTAGGCATCCATGGCCAAACACAATGCCTCAAACCACCACATCCAACCTCTCAAGATTTTATGTAGCTTCTAGGGTTCAAGGTTCATGAATGACACCTCAAATCACCATAGATGACCTCTCAAGGGAATCTTTAGCCTTCAAGTGGGAATACAAGCATCATTAGGAGATTTAAGAATTGGGTATGGGTCTTGGGTCATTGGACATGTTTGAGAGAGGAAACCCAAACCTTAAGTCATAAATGAAGCTTCTAGGAATCTAGGGATGACAACGACATGTTGAACCATGAAAAAGGACCTTTCTAGAATATCCTTGGTCTCTAGATGGGGATAATCAACATTATGAGGTTTTGGACATTAAGTATGAGTCTTTGGACCTTGTATATTGTTAGGGAATACAAAAAAAAGAGTTATGCTCTAAAGGAAGCTTCCGGGATTCTAGGGCCAATAATGACACCTTGAACCACCACAAATTACCTCTCAAGGGCATCGACTTGGGTTCTTCAACATTGTCATAGGAACACATTTGTTCTTTAGAATATGTGCATGAACTTTCTTATGATTTTTTGTGTGTGCTCTTGCTCAGGAACACACACACATTCTAACGCATGTATATGTTTCTTCTCACTAACATGTGCATGTTCTAAATAGTGTGCATGCTTCTACTCAAGAACGTGCATGCGTTCTTAAAAAATATGAGTTGGAAAGCATGCACAGAGGTTTGTGGAGCACTAAATCAACTACATGATTAGGAAAATATGTACATTTCTAAGAATGTGCACGCATTTCTATGCACCCCATTGTCACTTTTCAACCATCAACTTCGTGCGAGCACCCTAAAATCTATGTTTTAATATAACTTGTAATTGATGTTATATATATATATTCTTTATTAATTTATCACATTAAAAAATTAACTTAATAACATTAGTATAATATCCATTAAACTTTAATAAGTATTAAACCATAAATAAATAAATAAACTAAATCATAATTATTTCTTTTAAATTTATTACATTAAATCTTAATTTTAAATAAATAAACTAAATCATACTATTTCTTTTAAATTTATTACATTAAATCTTAATTTAATAACATCAATATAACAACATTAAACACATAACCTGAAAGGGCCTAATGGTTAAGAATGTTTCCTCTTAGGAGGTCACATGTTTAAATCTAGAGGGGGGTAGGGTGTAGGGTATGTATACCTTTGTAGACTTTACTAGTCAAATCACTGGGCGGTTGTCCCACAAACAAGGGGGTCTCATACACCAATTTGGTGTGTTGGCTTGGTTGTGACCTTAAAAAAAGATTATTATTATTATTATTATTATTAAATGACAAAATATATTAGATACCAAAATTCCCTTACTTCTATATGTTAAATTACTCAGTTTTTAAATATTAATAAATAGGGTTTTGTATTAAAACAGGTTTAGGTTATAGATCATATACATATAAGTGTTATATTATAAATGGGAGCACTTCAATTAGCCATTTCCCTTCTCGCTCTTGTACTAAGTATACTAGTTTTCAAGCTTTTGCGATTAAGATTTTGGAATTGTCGCATAACAACTTGGATTATCGATGTTTCGAACCACAAGTTTGGTTCATCATGAGGTTCAAAATTAACTTGAGATTCAAAATAATGTGCTCCAACAAGGATTGCATGGAGGAAAATTGAGAGGCTACTAGAGTCAATCCACTCCATAGTATGTTGAGTATGAGCTCTACATATGAGTTCTGCATAATCAAAGTCTAGTATGAGCATTGGTATTGAATTTTGTTCTATTCTTTTATCTACTTGTCAAAGTATTCCTTCCAATGATTCCAATAGAGCACCAATTAAGTCGCATTCCTATTGGTTTATACAATGTCTTTTTCATATTAGTTTATACAATGTCTTTTTCATAGTCTTTTAACCCCTTTCCCAATTCCTTCATGTCAAAAAAGAAGTAACATACACTCCTACAATGGAAGTGTGCCACATAAATGTTCAATGTCCAAGTATTCCCAGAACAACAAAATGTGAAGCATGCTGCAAATATAGATTATTCTCATTTGTATGAGCGTTTCCAACATTTCCATCTACAGAGCTCCAACATAACATTAAACATCCAAACCTCCTATTTCTCTCACTTCTAAGAACTTATGCAAACATCTAATTGTTCATTACTTCTAATAAGTGTAAAATGAATGAAGTAAGGTGGTAAGATAATATTCTTCACTTTTGAATGTACGTGAACCACCAGAGCTAGCTTTATGTTTCAAGAACGTTTTTTCTATAATAATGTGACTTTGCCATCTCCCTTTTATGCTAGTAAGCCAGCCAACTCGTGCACCTATGCTCATGACTTTGGAAACTCAATGTCCTCTTTATACTAGTAAAATAAGTCTCTTTATATTAGTAAAATAAGCCTTCAAACATATAAAAAATAAAAAAAAATGTATATTAAGTGTAGGAAATTCAGTAATACTTCTTCACATTCTTAGATAATAAAGGTGTTAAACCTATAACTTTAGAAACACAAGACTTGAACTTGTAACTTACACCTACCACCCTTTATTAAACTTATGTTATAATCTTAATTCTTTCATGTTCTAAATTGAATTTAACCAATACACAAATTGCAAAAACTATATACTATAAAATTCAAACCCTGCTAATAGTCACTAATTCAAGCATAATAATAATTTAATTTTAATGAGGTTTTAGCTCATTCCTTATTGTCTTTTAGAGGTGAGAAAGGAAGCGATACAGGCAGGCAATGTTCTCTGAGTTGATATGGCATCATAATACCTCCATAATAAACCACTTTTTCGCCGACCTTTTGATCCATTTTTACCTTTTTGCCCCCTTTGTACCCGCTTTCCCAGTTGGACATGCCTTTCTTTCAAGCTTTGACCATTCTGGAGCTTTTCTCACCAGCTTTGACCATGCCAAATTCAAGTTCAAGCTTAACGGAGGTTTAGTTCATATCGTCTCTCAAATCAAACGGTTCACCTGTTTTTGTTTTTTAATTATCAAACATTGATATGCTCCCTCTTAAAAGGCGAGCAGGATATTGGGAATACGTATAGCCAAAATCCATTCAAAAATAACATGTCATCTTCCATTCAAAAGTGATTGTTTGACTTGTAACAAGCACAGTGACAGTCTAATCGATACACAGAGCGACAAAATCCATATCAATTATAAGGAGTTCAGATATTTTATGCCTGTAATAGGAAAAATGCCCAAAATCCTCGAGCCAACCATGGCGTATGCATTTCACGATAATCCATTTTTGTACGGTTCTGCGTCCCTATGGATTAAGTACTGAGGAAGAGTTCACCATAGACTGCTATGTTTTCTATCAATCCAGCGATATGCTGGCAGCTTGAAGATCTGACAACAGACCAACCGTGCATATCTTGCATCGAACAGTTATATTCTTAATTCCGAAATGAGTTCCCGTAGTTATGTTTTGTAAGAATGGCTGTTTTAAAGAGGACTGTATGGCAATAGTAGGGTTTTGATCAATGTGGACAGACTGAAACAAATTAGATAAGTTTATTGTCATAATATTTTTGTTAATATTGAGTTTGATTATGAATTGTTGGTCTAATGGTTAAGAACATGTGTTTGTTCAAATCTAGAGGGGGTAGGGTATGTATATCTCGGTAGACTTTACCAGTCAAATTGCTGGGGGGAGGGGGTCCCTTGTCCCATAAACAAGGGGTCTCATACACCAATTTGATCAAATAGATTATTATTATTATAAATTTTTAACCTATTAAATTATAAGAGTTTATAAATTTTTTTCTTAAAAAGTATAAAGAGAAGATTGAAGATTCTAGAATAATTAACATATTTTTATTTTCTAAGATATGAAATCAAAATTAATTTGAATAGATATTAATAATCATCATTAAGATATTGTAATTTAATTTAAATTTTAACATTCATTATTATTATCAATAATTTAATTTAAACTTTAAAACTTATTATCATTAATAGAATGATCAATTATTAGTATGAGAAAGAATGTAAGATTGCCAAAAAAAAAAAATCATCATGGATTGGTTTTTGAAGTACTACAAGATAACTAGATGCAAAGCCTTAATAAAAAAGAAATGAATATGCTCTATAAATAGAAAACAAGATAACATTTTGCATCTATCTAATCTAGATCCTAATTAATAAATTATGGAGGAAAATTTTGACTTGCAAAACTAAAGAAAGCAATATGATTTCTTTGAGGCACTGAAATTCTTAACTTAAAAATATTTATAAATTGCCTAACATTGTGGACCATAGTCAAACCATTTCTAGAAAGGAAGAAGTATTTTCAATAGATCACATAGAGTTTGGGGTTCAACCAATTGCAAAATGGAAAGTTGAGGACATCAAAGGATATAAGTATAAATCTTAAAAATTGGAGGACGTATCCTTGTCCCTCACATCCACAAGCTCTTCAATTCAGTAGTGAAGGGGAGTGTTTTTGGACATCTCAACCCTTTCCAAGTCACAAGTTACTACTAGTACTGGCTTGTAGCCTATTGGTACTAGCTACACACAACTTTTATGGTTAAAAAAAAAATAGTAGTAAGTAGGGATTCCCTAAAACCTAGACTCAAATCCTTATTGTATCTATTTTTAAAAGTGAAGATAAAAGAAATACATTTAACTATAAGACCATTATGATTAGCCCCCTTTTAGCCAAGTTATAAATAAATAGTTTTTAAAAGAAGATCAATGTATGGCTAGAAAGTCATGAATACAAATTAAAGGAAAAGGTAGATTTAGGAGTTATTGTTCAACTATGGACCGCCTTGTTTCTCTTAGAATCATTGCGGAGGAGTGTCAAAATAATAAAACCAAACTCCTATGTTGTTTCGTTGACTTTAGAAAATATTTTGACACGGTGCCCATGACTAAACTTTGGGATAGGGTAGAAGAGCCACAACTTCCTCTCGAGTTGAGAACTGTTGCGAAAAGAGTGTAAGAGAATGTATTTCCAATTTCAAGGACAATGAAAAGTTGATTGTAATGTAGAAGTTAAGAAAGGTTGTCTCTTTTCCCCTACCATTTTTGGCATATATATTGATGAGTTAAGGGGTTTCCTGGAAAAAATAAGTTGTGTCAGCCCAACTCACACTGCTATAGTCACCATCTTTCTTCTTTATGATGACGATATTATTCTTATGACAAGAAGTGCCTTTGATATTGACAAGCAACTAAAAATACTTAAATATGTCTTCCCTAGTATATGTATGACTCTTAACACTAACATAATCAAGGTTAGGATAATTAAATCCAAAAGATCACTTACACTAATTTTTTGTATGACAACATCCTGGAGGAAGTGACATCATACAAAAATCTCAGAATTCATCTTCATCACAAGCTTGATTGTAACTATATCATTGAGAAAATGATAAATGGAGGGTCGAAAGATTATTATGGAATATAAAATAGTGGTAAGTCCATGGAACTTTTGTTATCAGATAAGAAAAAACTCCTCTTTAAGAGTCTCATCACCCCTATCATATTATATGGTTGTGAATTTTAGGGGTACAATATCTCTATAGAATCATGGAGAAAGATAGAGAAAGTACAAAAGTGTTTATAATTTATAATCTCAAAATTAAAGATAATACAACATATTCTATACTCCTCTTGGAAGTGAGTTTTTCCCACATTGAGAGCATGGATATGATTAGGTACCTAATGTAAAAGAACAATATAAACACCATAGAATATAGGACATTGATCTCCAATGCAAGATAATTGTTTCATCAACGTATTAAAATCGTTTAGTTCTCAGCAAAATGTGCTCCTTCCTTCAATTTTAATGCAGAAACCTTTTTTCTCAGCGACATCTTTTTGACCAATGAATTGGAAGAACATAAATGTTTTAGAATCTCAAACATCTCCTTTGCTAATGGGGCTTCAAAGATATTAACAATCACATAATTTATAAGGTAAAGGTTGATTGCAAATTGGGCTCTTGTATCCATATTGATCCCTTCTTTGTTACTTATATTTTTTACTCTCTGAACAACAACAATTAAAAGATATTTATCTATCAAGGCATCTTCTATATTCATCTTTAACCATTAAACTTATCAATATCTACGTTTGTTTCCATTTGAAGATTTCTTTAATTTTTTTTCCTTTGCCTCACTTCTTCCATTAAAACTAAACAACTTTGTCACATAACCACCAAGAAACACAATGAGAACTTTGGAGCACAACACTTGAACCCATATAACTATGACACCATGAAAATATTTGTTATTTGTCTAAATACTAATAAAACAATCTTAAGAAAAGACACAACAATTGGATTTATGAGACAAATTCCTTCTCCACTTTTTTGTCCTTTTTCTTTTTATAAAGAATAGAGATTTTAAGTTATTATTTCTACTCCTGAAAACAAAAAACATATTTATTAATTTTTATGCATTTCATTATGTAATTGCAATTTTGATTATCTAGTTAAATATGACTTCCTCTTGATTTTTCTTAAATTATCTCATAATTTTCCATATCTAGTAATAAAAGTTTTGTTTCCCAACATGGTTAACCTAATCTAACAATGCATTGATAAAAAAATGTTATGTCTTTAATCTTAAACATAATATACCAATTGTTTATTTTGAATGCATTAAATTTTGTGAACTCATTCCCTTCTCTCCCATTGCATTCAACACAAAGAATTCAAAATAATAATATAATTAGATGAAAAATAATAATATTTTAGTGATAATCAAAAACACTCTTAATGAAAATCAACCAAAATAATCACACTTCTTCATCAACGAGCATAACATCCTTAATGAAAATCACTTAAAGTGACACAACTTACTTCATCGATAATCACTTCAACAACAATGTTGAAAATGGAAAATAACCAAAATAACCACACTTTCTTCATCAACCAACATAACACCCTTAATGAAAATCACCTAAAATGACCACACTTACTTCATCAATAATAACTTCAACAACAATATTGAAAATGGAAAACATGATCCTTGAACATCCATGTTCAAGGATAACAAAACTTTGTTAATTATGAATTGGGTGATCTCAAAACTACTACATAAAGCACTCCATAATACTATACCTCAGGAATAGTGAGAGGTTTCATCAACCAATTCAAAAACTTTAATAAAAATTAATTTAAATTTTTTAATAAAACTCAATATAATGTTTAATTTAGTATAAGTGAAATAATACATTTTTTACTTATATATTTATTAATAAAATAACACTTTTTAAAATTATTTTTCTAACTATTTTTATTATTAACATTTTATTATTTATTTTCCAAATTAATTACTTTAATTATTTAATGATTTATGTTATCAAAAAAAAGATATAATGTTTAATTTAGTATGAGTGAAATAATACATTTTTTTAATTATATATTTATTAATAAAATAATACTTTTAAAAATTATTTTTCTAACTATTTTTATTATGAACATTTTATTATTTATTTTTCAATTTAATTATTTAATGGTTTATGTTATTTTAAGATTTTTTATTTTAATATTTTTTTAATTACTTTAATTTTTTAATAGTTTATGTTATTAAAATAAAATTAATAAAAACTTTCTTAAAAATTAACTTATTTAAAAAAAATAAAAAAAATAATATTTTTATATTAATTTATTTAAAAATAAATAAAAATAATATTTTTATAGTTACTTGTTAGTAATATTATTTATTTTAATATTTTCGGTCATTAGCTTATTTGTTTCGCTCAAAAAAAACTTTAAATAATTCAAAACTTTCTATAGAGTTTATATCCAAAATGTTCTATAAGAATTATATATCATGTTTAAAAAAATAATAATTTATTTTAAAATCATTATTATTAAAAGATAAGATTTGTGGGTTAAGGATTCTTATGAAAAACCTTTGTTATGGACAAAGGCCCATGAAAAATCCATATGTGAAGTAGTGTTTAATGGTTTTTTTCCTTGGACCACGACTTTAGTGAGGCGATTCATTCATAGAGTGTTAAACCTTGAGATCAATTTACTCTCACATTCATGAGTCAAAGATTAGTTTTAAAATTCCTATGTCATGGTTTAGGGTTCATTCCCTAGCTTAGAATCTCACAAAACCCAACAACCCAACAAAATTCGTTTAGGACCCTCATTTTTCTTTAGTGAGGTGATTCATTCATAGAGTGTTAAACCTTGAGATCAATTTACTCTCACATTCATGAGTCAAAGATTAGTTTTAAAATTCCTATGTCATGGTTTAGGGTTCATTCCCTAGCTTAGAATCTCACAAAACCCAACAACCCAACAAAATTCGTTTAGGACCCTAATTTTTTAACTTTGAAAAATGTCTTGGACCAAAATACTTATCATCAACACACCAAACTTTAAAACTTTAAAATTGCAATAGTATACTACTCATGAAACAAAGATTCCTATAAAATATTTGTCATGGTCAAGGTCTTGTGATAGAATTAGTCCTTGGATTCAACCACATATTCAACTTGTAGGGAAAAAGATTCATTCTGTAGGCTTTTTTCTTGATCGAGGGATTCATGTACATCCCATGACCTATATGGTAATGTAATTTGGCGTGAACCATGTCTTTGGTGATGTAATCCAACCTCAATGTCCTAAACCTTGGAATATAGCTTTTATCCCACTTCCGGGCCAAATATTCTATCTAAAAGGCATGTTTCATGGCCTACGATTTGATGCACGACCCATGTAGCTTTCATCTAGCATTTAGGGTGGGTTTTAGTGATTTGTATGTGGCACTAAAGAATGCTTGGTTCTAGGAGATCTAACCTTGGTGCACCAAACTTTAGAATTTAGATCAATTTCGTATCAAAATCCAAAAACTTGTGAATGGATTAGGTTCTTTAGAAGTTTTATATAAGGCCTAAACTTTTTTTTTTTACATTCAACCATGTTCTAGGATAGGAGACATGTCTATGGTATGCTAAACCTTGAAATTAGACCCTTACATCTTTCTTCGCGAAATATACCTTATCCACACCTAAATCCACTATACTAATTTGGAATGCCATGTATAAGCCATGAACCATAAAAAAAATTTCTTAAAATTTATTTTCCCATTTCCGATATTGAGCAATGTCTTAGGTCTAAAACACACATCCTCAATTGAAAAGTTCGAATATATTCGACTCATAAATTAAAAACTATATTTATAACATACTATGAAGTTAAAGATTTCCTCCCATACTAACTTATGATATAAAGTCATACCTATCTCATATTCTTTATTCTTTATTCTTTATATATATAAATAAAATAATAAAACCTATCACAATTCACTTGTCTCGTTATCACTATCCACCATTACTATATTCTTTATAAATTCTCAAATCATATATATTCTTTATATATCTCACAATTCACTTGGAAAAAATGTTGGTATAGTTTGCGGCTAGGGTTTCCCTGGCCGCTCCTTCTTTTACGTCTCGGGAGGGCTTATCTCCCTCGCTCGGATGCTTCTTTTTTCCGGTGTGTTTCTCTTTTCTGGAGTTTCTTTTTCTTTGATATTGTTTCTTTTTGGTCTTGCTGATTTGAAGTTTTCATGGTTCTTTTTGACTATTTTTGGGGTTTTTACATCTTTGAGGTTCTCTTGTGTGGGGTCTTTTGAGTTAGTCTTTCTTCTTTTACTTTATGAAATCTCTGTCATCTATTTTTTCCATTAGGATCAATCTACCTGTATGCTAGATGCACCTATAGAATGCAATTTGGTTCTTATTATCATTTATCACTATCCACCAATATTATTATTTTTTTTATATATTCTCAAATCATATATATTCTTTACATATATAGATAGATAGATAGATAGATAGATATAGATATATAATAGTAAAACCCATTACAATTTACTAGTGTGTCCATCACTTATCACTATCTATCAATATTATATTCTTAAATCACATATATAATAATAATAATTTATGTACGCCTATGAATTTGATTGGTAAAGTTTAAAGAAATTTGAACTTGTGATTTTATATGAGGAAAAACATATTCTTAATCATTAAGTCCACTCATTCATATATATATATATATATATATATATAAAAACAACATAAGTTACTAAGAAAATAGTTAACAAAAATAATATTTCTAGGTTCTTCGTTTAACGGTACAGTAAATTTTGACAAAGACATATGACTGCTTGACAACGAAAGCAGATTGTTGATATATCTGCGGATCTAGTGACTGTCAATACAGGAAAGGATGGTTGATATATTTGCGTATCCAGTGATTGTTAATACAGGAAAGGAGCGAATAATGGTGTTTTTGAGATTTTTCTTCTAAATATAATCATGTGAGTGGTTTCGAAACGTACACCGTCCAATAGTGTTTTTGTTTTTGATTGAAGATCAAAACAGATTATTCTATTTAATTCCTTAATTCCCTGTAGCCGACATGATCATGGTATTATTTTATATCGACAGCCACTGCTCTATCTAGCGCGTTCTGCCCGATACAATATAAATTGAATATGGAAATGTTGTCCAGCAATTGCCAAAATATCATGATTATACCTAAATTTATCTAGCTACCATTACGCACGAGCTCTTTTCCTATTTAATTTGAGAGAATCGCAAATTCATCGTATTACCTTCATCTACCTCTGATTCATATATTTGATTAACTTATTATACAGGTCTTAGATCGACATCCAATTATATAAATAATTTACTATAATCACATGCTTTGTATGAGAGAGCTTAAACATGTCATGCAATTCGTGCATGACAAGTATAATATTTGATGTGAACGTAAAATGCGATAATTTGTTTTTTAAAAGATGTATGGTCATAATTATTGTAAATGTGAAGATTATAGTCTTAATTATAAAAATGTGAGGATTTAAATTTCTAGGATGTTATTCCTCTACTTTCTAATTATTCTCATGAAAATCATTTAGTTAGGGTTAAGCATTACATCTATGTTGAATCAACATTCAAATGAAAAAACAATATTATCAATCATAATATCAAATATTTAAGTTTGTTTTTCCACCACATATTTCATAATCATATCTCTCAGTCTTTACTCTCCTTTGTAGCACTATATTTTCATAAAATACAACCAACCTACTTCTAAAAAGATTCCTCATACAACTTATAAATTTTAACATTATCATCGTAATCAAACTTCATGCATTTTACACTTTTATAATATAGTGTCAATAAGAAAAATGGAGAGCATTCATTGCACAAGATTCACACAAACTGTAATTGTATTACAAACTTACACTTGAGTACATTAGGTATATATAGTTGGAGTGAGATCCAACTGATTCCAATTCTAGATGGAGAGGTTGAGAGAATCTCTCAACATCCTCAAACAACCCAAACCAATCCCCAAACTCTAGTATGCGGAATTAATGAAGCATTATCTCTAACACCCCCCTTTAATGCTTACATTACAAAATCTTACAATAATAAAAATCACAATTACAAAGAAAAAATAGTTACAACATTTTAACTTTGTCTGGCATGGTCTTCATCAACACCTACACCCACTCTGATGCCTTTGGACTGTGCGCTTTCTCATCCTCTTCTTTGAGCTTACCATTCAACTCATTTAAAGTATAAATGATTCAGATCATCATTCATGAATTTGTACAATAGACAATATAGACAAAATCGGCTCACCGGGGCTTCCATGAGAAAAGTTGTCAAGTAATGAAGCATCCTATGAACATACCTCCATTTGTCAGATATTTTTCTTTCAGTTCTTCGTCAGTGTCTAGAAAGGAAGTCTAGATATGTAATGTCTTCAAAATTCACTTATACAAGGTGACTTCAAACATAAGAACGATTGTTCGGGTGGTCAACTTATATCAAGAGACAAGAATCCTTATTTTACTACACTTACTAAACTATTAACTCACACTAACAACAATGGTAATTACTCTGCAACCATTACAACACATACTTTCACAATACGCATAATTAAATATATGAAAAATATAACATACTTTCACTACATATGCACACCACTCTTCAGTCTGCGTTCCAATACTTAATGGCCTGGTGTTGCACGCCTTTCGAGGAAGCATTGGATATCTCCTTCATAACATGTTGTCTGAATTCAATCAATGGACAAGCTCAATGTAGTCAGTGACCAGAAAAATTTCAATAGGTCCACGCCCTTAAGATCATAATCACTCTAACAGGATTAATAGAGAATGATTGTGTTGCTTGAATCTTGGACCAGAGAGTGTGATGATAGTCTTCTATATTCTTTTCATTATTTCCCAACGACCTGAAGTTTATGAGAGGTTCCTCCTCTACCACTAGTTGGTGATAATTTTAGATGGCTTCTTAATCAATCTGTGGCTCAATTTTCCATGCAGCGACTACAACAACAACACTTCAATGCACTTCAATGGCTACTCATTTTAAACTAGCAAATGTTGCAAATTGGTTCCCCAATTGATATGATTTATGGTCTAGCGGCTCCTCTTTCTTATACACAAGCAACACATATCTTACACCCAACTTATTCAAACATAAATACTCACACCAACAATCATTTGCACACATAAATGTACTCACAACAGAAACTCTCTACGCACACGCTAACCTATGTACAAAGGATCAATCCTCAGATCTCTTCCATTTCCTGATCCCTCCCATAAGGGAGTGAGGCTCAAATGAGCTCTGATACTAAATAAGAAAAATGGAGAGCATCCATTGCACAAGATTCACACAAACTGTAATTGTATTACAAACTTACACTTGAATACATTAGGTATATATAGTT
Organism: Picea sitchensis; assembly: GCA_010110895.2. Lineage (NCBI taxonomy): Eukaryota > Viridiplantae > Streptophyta > Pinopsida > Pinales > Pinaceae > Picea > Picea sitchensis. Next base: position 45,908 of record SNQJ01S0052574.1, on the reverse strand, counting down.
GGAGTGGGAGTCAACTGATTCCAATTTTAGAGGGAGAGGTTGAGAGAATCTCTCAACATCCTCCAACAACCCAAACCAATCCCCAAACTCTAGTATGGAGCATTAATGAAGCATTATCTCTAACAATGTCTTATAGTTGTCATAAGCATATGTACATATGTAAGAGAACCAAGTACTTTCAAGTGCTTAATGTTCGGCTTCCACTTGCACCATGTTTTAAAAGGAGCTTTTGAATTCAAAACTATTACAGGTCTAACTGATCTTGAATGTATATTGTTATGGTGATCTTTTTTTTCCAAAGAGTTTTGGCAGTCTTACTTTTTCTAGCTTTCACCTCTCACTTTTCATAATTGTCATATTCTTCTTTTTTACCATTCTATTTTATTGTGGAGTGTATAATGGTGCAAGCTCAAGTTTTATATGATGATGTCCACAAAATGCATTAATGGAAACCAAGGCATAGTCTCAATCAGTATGCAACCATTTGTACAAATCAACATATTTTGTAGATGCTATGCTCCTTCATTACCTAAGGATAAAAGAATTTAAAACACTTCATTTTGATTTTACATTAGAAGTTTCAATCAAAATTTCATAAGAACTTTCTATTAGAGGGAAAATTTCTCATAATATATTCAATCCCAAATCAATTAGTGACAAAAGCAACTACCTAGAAGGAAAAGAGAAAGAAAAAACCTATGATCATGCTAATAATCCATTTTCATTTTTTTTTTGCAATCAAGAGAACTTTTTGTAATTCCAAACCATCCTCCAAGACCTCCATGTAATAAAAACAACCAACCTTCCTCAAATCAATATAAGTATATAAACACAAATTTAAATTGAATCATCAAATAATAGCATGAATTTATGATAATTGATTTTAAGTAATTATGAGGGGTTAGTTCAATCCTCAAAGAAAAAATAATTGACAATAATGAAACACATTACAAATTGATTTTCACCAAAGTGTGGGTTTCTCCTACTTGGACGACATCCCTACTTATGCTCCACCTATAGTCTCTAGCTTTACTACGGCTAGGAAACACCTTTGAGTAGTTTTGACCCAACTCAAATCCAGACGTGTGTTTAAGGATAAGGGACTTTGAATAGGGAAACACCAATGTAAATATAATATTTTCTCCTCTTTCAATTTCTCTAACATATCCTCTGGTCACTTTTCCCAACAAAAAAATCATATTTATATCAAAGGAAACAATTTAAGGTGGTTGGGTGTTGAAGTTAATGCATGGATACGTGTATGAATCCTATATTTTATACTCAAGAGTGTGCATTTAATATTCTTTAATTATTTTTTATCTTTTTACAAAGGTGTCTAGGTGTTTCCATAAGGAAACCCATGGGTAGCCTGCAATGGGTAGTTGAAAATCTTATGAAAATGTCATAATCTTGGGAGAAATGAAATCTTACTCAATGATCAATGAATAACCAACATGATTCATATGGGAAAAGGTGACCAAAATATAGCTATAACAAATGCCTCTTAAAGCATGAGGTCAAAAGGCCCTCTTAAAGCATGAGGTCAAAAGGGAAGCTGATGGCCAAAGTATATTATAATAGAATGAAGGAAAAAAATAAGTGAAGCCAAGTGGAATCTAGAAAACAAAGGATTAGAAAGGTGACTACTGTATATATATAACACTCTTTCCTTAGACAGACATATCCATGTTGAGGTGAAAACAAGCATGGAAACTAATCAAGCACAATATGGATCCATAAAGTGTGTGTGTCTATAGAACCATGGCCACACAATGATACATAGTGGATTCATGTCAAATGGTATCGCAGTTTTGAAAAAACACAATGTGGATCTACATCTTAGAATATATTAGGCGAACAAATAGAACCATGTGAAGTACAAAGTAGTTCTCCAAAAGTACTAATGTCATGAAATAGACAGTACAATATGTGTAACTTTGGATATAACATCAAAATTAAAATCTATGATGGACCAAGGTATCCAACTCAAACATGTTTAATGTATGATTCTACACCAAGTGAATAAATTATTTGAAGTCAAACATGGGAGAAACCACTTGATCACCAATCATTGATGTTTATCGTTGACAAACATGAAGCAATCCATCGATGATGTTAATGGGAACCAAGGTACATAATACATTATAGAAAGTGTGAATAAATGTATTGATGTTGAACACTTGTAGAATCCATTGATCACGAGTCATTAATTTATCTGTATTGTTAATAGTGAGGTAACCTAACACTAATGAATACATGTCCCAAGCTACAATATGATCTTTAAATATCATTCCTAGAGAAGATGGGATGATGTTAATAGGAATGGATTCAATGGAACAAAGGAATTAATACATCCCCAACCAGAAAACATGAGAAAATATTAGGAACTTGAAATGATCTTAAGGGTCTTGAATAATAATTGGATAGGATACACAAATAGGTTTTTTTCTTGTATGCACTAGATGAAAATAGTGCACCAAGAAAACCCCTTGATTGCCAACATTGATGAAGATTAGCTCACAAGGATACACATTGCACGAATGATGAAATTGAAATACAAGGTACAAAATAGATCCCACTGCATGAATAAAGGTATTTCTATCAAACAAAAGGGAAACTAGTCAATCAATGACCAATAATGAAAATCACTTATGAGCACAAGGCAATAAACCAATTATGAAAGTAAGTGCCAAGGTGATATGACTCTAATTCCACCTCCTAGAGAAATTTATCACAGGTGATAGGACAAGACTGGCCAATGAGAAGGAAATGATGATTTATTCCCAACTATGGAAAGAGTAAAAACATTGGCAATCATGAAAAATTGAGACCAAATTGATAAGGGGGAATGTCGACATGGATGGTCAATAAATATAACGAATTCCAACTTCAGCTAAAACATCCTTTGAACATAAGCATGAAAAAATAATGACTTGAGAAACAATATAAACCAAAAGGGACCATTGGTATAATCCAACAACATAGGAGGAATTGCGGTCATCTCCATAGTGGCTGGAAGAGTAAGCAATAAAAGTGTAAAAAATCATAATAATCGTGTAGTTCCTAAGGCATTACTAAAACCCAAATTATGAAATATTGACACACTACAAGTTCTTTGTTTAAACAAAAAATAAGTGAGTTATTGCTTCATATTTAGAACAAAATGAAGGTCTTGATTCTTTGCCCCCCTTTATTTTTTTTAAATATATTTGTTTTTCATGTTAGAAAAAAATTGAAAAACAATAAAAAAATTCCATAATATAGATGAAGAAATGAGTGTTGCATGGCATGCAACTATGTTCCAAGAACATGGAATAGACTGGTGAAAAAAAATGCAAAAGAGATACAGGTAGGAAATGGAAACTCAAAATTGTTTCTTCCATGGATATATTTCGAAATGAAAATGATATGGATACAAATTACAAGTGACACAATGAATGTAAATGATATTATGAAGGATACAATGAAGAATCATACATAAGAATTGAGCAAGTATCTTGTGAGCAAAAGAAAATGCATAAAAAAATACATGGGAGCCTATCAGTGAATGGTCATAAAAATATTGAGAGAGAATCACATGGTTAAAAATTTATTTCATGATACGAGGAATAAGTCTTCCAAGCCTATGAGACAACTCATCATGGGCACAAAAAAACAAGCAAGATGCAAATCGGGGTGACCCAGTCTAAGTGGGATTCTACCAATTAAGTCCCATCAAATGGAACGGGGAAAGTGATTTAACAATCATAACTTAGAGGGATTGATCATGAGGTAAAATAATGGTAAATCCAAGTTAATAATGAAAAGAAGCAAGCAATAACTATTCCCATTATTATATTCAATAACATTTCTCCTCTAAATATGAAGTAACAATGGAATAAATAATGCTTAAATTTTACTTCTGACATCATCAAGGTGCAAAAAATAGAATGATTTTTTTTCATACGTTAGATAGATCAATACCCAAAATTTGAAAGAAAAACAGAGTAAAATGATGTATTAAATTTCCAAATATGGTGAAAAATGTCTATAAATTTATTTAAAAATATTCATTTTTACTATTTTAGTTTGAAAAACAAAGGATTGGAGAAAAATCAACCACCCCAAATTGTAGTGTAGATAATAGGAGCATCTACCTGCAAAACCTACCTATGACCATGATAAAGGATAGTTTTAGGAACCCAAGACTATATTAAGAAGCAAATGTGGGCACCCAAAGTAAAATTTCAAAAATTTGAAAAAGGGATTTACTTAACAAAAATATGTTAACTATGTAGGCATATTCATCATGGTCATTACTTGGAGAAAGATAACAATGATTCTCCATGCTGCACTAAATTCCCTTACAAATTGTGGACTCTTGAATTTTTTATTGTCCCTTAACATGTGGTCCCAACCATATATAGATGGTGACTTGGTATTGAGTACCTAATCATTATGATTTCATGATAGATAGTGAGATCATCAAAATTGAGGTGGATTATATATTTTTTGATCATCCTCAAGCAGGGAAAGCCATTCTAATTGGTGGGGATGAGGTGGTGAGGTCCATACCATGACCGACTATGTTAACATGTACTGCATTGATGGCCCATGAAAGGTTAGAAACCAAGTCCCCATCAAATTGGTGGTTAACATAAAAAAACATTAATCATCCTCTTCACCTTGAATCAATTATTAGGATTGACATTTCCATGAATTGGAATCTCATGCACTAATGCACTTGATCAAGGAATTCATGATACCGAATATGTTTGATTGGTGCATAGCATTACTGGGTAGCATGAAACCCCAATTGACTAACGCAGTCTCAAAAGAGGGAAAAACTTTGGATATGGAAGTATATTGTGGTCCTTCTTCTTGGAAAAAATTCTAGGAATTGAGCCCAAGTCCACGTTCCCATGACTAGGATTAGATTTCCCAAGATGGTACGATGGATTTATATGACGTATATGTTGGGTGGTGGAGCCATAACCAATGTATTTAACATATGAGTTCTTGGTTGATGGTAAACTTATATCATAGACATTGATGATTACCCCTATCCCAACATTAACTTTCATCGAGACTTGGAATTAATGCTACCACCTAAGACCTAATGAGACAATACAGTTAAGCAATATTTTATGATTTTTGAATAGTTGTTATAATGTTTTTGGATTTTATTTCTTTTTATTTTTATAACTTTTGGATGTATATATATATTTATTTTATGAATGATGTGTCACTAACCAAATACTCTAATGATACATATGTAGGCCTAAAGAGACTATATGGAGTTCCTAGGAACCGACATAAAGGTTCATACAACTTGTCAGGGGATGATATAGTAGAGGCTTTTAGAGTGCTCTAGATGNTGAATGATGTGTCACTAACCAAATACTCTAATGATACATATGTAGGCCTAAAGAGACTATATGGAGTTCCTAGGAACCGACATAAAGGTTCATACAACTTGTCAGGGGATGATATAGTAGAGGCTTTTAGAGTGCTCTAGATGGTGCAACACAATCTTCAGGGACTATGCACGCATGTGCTAATGGCCCAGATAGAGGATCTCTAGGGTGCCTCCAATGACATGTGGTCAAGATACCATGTTCATGGGTATGGATCCTATGGTAGATAGCCAATTCCATTGTGTCTTATCATGAGATACATATCGTGCTAGATCCTAAGGATTAGTCCTCATATCATTTCACTTTTTTTACTAGTGTCTCTAGGATTTCATTGTATCATGGGAGGCTAAAGAACCTAATTTTGTACATGACATGACACACCG